>JAULKK010269137.1:0-15083 GCA_032355705.1 Rubia peregrina
CTGTATTCATTAACAAAAATATGAATTAAAATAAACTGTTATTCTCCGTCTCACCTAATGAGAGATGGGAAAAAAGCTTGAAGAAGAAGGGGTGCAGCTCAAAAAAACTGTGCAAAAGGGTTTAGTGGACACTGAGTCAATGTTAATGAATGTGAGGGAGTACGAGGGATGGGCAGGATCGTTCACATGAATTATTATTACCACCAGATACAGAGGCCAAATTATTGGAAAAGCACGTGTAATTTCCTTTATCTTGCCTTATTCCCATGTTCATACATTTTATTTTTTGACATAAATTTAAAAAAATATTAATTGTGTAGAGTAAAATGTATGTGGAGAAAAATAAATTAAAATGGTCAAAATTTCTTTAAACCACACAACATTTGAAATATATCAAAATAAAATAAACATTTTTGAATAAAAAATGCATAATAATAGCTGAAAACTACTTCTTCCGGAAAATGACACATTTACTTTTTCACGATCTCCAATGATCATATTTGACCAACAATATTTCTAACTACACAACAATTTTGCATAAAAAATTGATAATTAGAAAATAGATGTTAAGAGAAATATAACAATATCTCACATGATATTTTTATTTTTAAATATTAATATAAAATTAGGGTCAAACTTTGTTAAATTTGACTTTAAAAAAAGTAAATATGTCATTTTTCTGGAATGGAGGGAGTATTTATTTGCAAAGATGGTCGAGTTTATAAAGCCAGCATCCTCTCTACAGTAGGATGATGCTGTCAAGTTGTACATTGCGTTTCTCAAGGTAACAGTAACTTTTTTGGGAGTAGTGGACTAGTGACTGATGGGAGGGTATCCAAGGCTGGTTACTTCTTCGAGCATATGCAGTGGGAAGTCAGAATTGATCCAACTCAATTAATTAAATAATTATTATTTCTCTTTCACATCAGAATTGAGCCCATAACTAAATGATCATTTTTTCTCCCCCACATAGTTGAGACATTTCTAAGCATACTACATGGACCCCACTTGATTATCTCTATCATACTCATTAATTTTATATTTAATATTTAATTTATATATATTTACCTAACAAAATAAATTCAAATGTAAAATTTAATAATACATTTGTAGTTTATGAATTTAATTTAATTTCGATTTTTCCAAAAAATTAATTTTAATTTTAAAATTTATTTTATAAACATAATTAAAAAGAACCTTATATATTTCTTTAAAGAATGTAATTTTATTTTTTTAAATGACCAAAATTTAATTTATATTTTGAAAAATAAAAATAGAAGTTCATAAGAATTTTTTATATTTTTGTAGGATTTTAAAATAGCCAAATAAAAAAATTAGATTTTTTTTAAAAAAAAAACAAAAAAGAGGGGACAATGTTCAACCACAGGGCACCCAAGTCAAAGAGATCAAGCGCTGGCCAGAGACATGGTCTACTCATGTTCTCTTGCCTGCAAATGGAGCAGAGAATTTGTACTCTCTCCAAGCTCAAAATATAATCCGAATCAGTTTTTCTCTTCACATTGAGCTCGAAATTGAATCCCACTTTGGAAAACTTTTGGCTAAATTTTTAAATGAGCCCAAAATTGAGCCCCATTGCACATGCTCTTAACTTCATTTTTTTAGAAAGAAGGATGATTTGTTTAAAGAGAATTCCGGTGGAGTTTTAAAAATCCCTTTTTAATAAGAAGTTGTTTCTTAATTATTAAGTTAATATTTTTTATTTATGAAATACCAATCAATCAATTAGTAACACATGATTTATTATATATTTTTAATTAATTATAGTTTTAAAAGAAAAAAAGTGTTTAAAAAATGCTTATTTAAGAAGGTTCATTGTTGGTAATCGATTCTTACCTGATTTTTATTAAAATTTATAACGTGACACTTACTACCATTGTGAAGGCACTTTGGTAAAATGCAATACGGATTTTTAAAAAATAGTATTAGCATCCTCACCCTCTTTTTAAAGATGATTTTTTAGGAAAATACACAAATATAACCCTATATATTTGAGAAAATGTAGATATAATTCTGAGATCATTTTTAGAGCAAACATAATCCTAACTACTTTACATAAGTGCAAATATAACCATAAAACCTATATTTCGGCATTAACCGGCTATTTTTGGCAATTGGCTTATCTAAAATGACCAAAATGCCCTTTGGGCAAAGCTGAAAAATTATTTCCCATTTTATCCCCATTCTTCTTCTTCATCATCATACCCCTCCCTCACCCCAGCGGTCACCACTACCAAGCCACCACATCTGGCCACCACAACCACCAGCCACTACAACCCACGACACCAGCTCCCCAGCCACAAACCACCACCTCTCCCATGAACCGCCACCTCCACCACTGCCCAAATTGAAAAAACCACCACCACCTGCGCCAGTGCCACCTGGACCACCGCCATATACGCCCAACTCCACCAACGCCACCACCTAGCACCTCCACCACCTTCTTTGTGCTTCCGTCACCGCTGTCACCTCCCCCCACCACCCCAAGCCAAATTTCTTTTATTCGATCAAACAACACGCAAAACACACACATATATATATATATATGCCCTGATGCACACACATATACACCCTGATGAACACACATATATGCCCTGATGCACACACACATATATTGAAACATATCTTTCCTTCATTTCTCATAGACAGCTATTCTTTACCTTACCATCGTTTTATCCAAAACCCACAAAAACTCAATTCCAAGCTCCAATATTTACCCATGAACGACAAGAATGAAGGAGAGAAAAGGCTTCTGAACCAGCTATTCACCGGAGCAACAAAAACATGGTAATTACCTCAACGAGAACGATGTAATCTCACCTGCCTTCTGCTGCTGGTTCAGGTTCAGGTTCAGAAGGGGGAGTCACGAGACTAAATCTCTGTTGCGGGTGAACAGTCTTGACGGCTCTGGCGGCGGTATTATTTTCCAGGGGAATCGTGAGCGGCGAAACAAAACTCCACCACCACAATCTAGCGCCACTGCCACCTCGACCACCACCACATATTCCCAACTCTACCACTGCCACCACCCAGCACCCACGCCACCGGGTCTAGCGGATATAGCATTGGAGGGACGGTGGCAGTTGTACCATCCTCCCCATTATCTTCTTCTAGGCCACCCAGTTATTATCATCTGTCCAGGAGGAGGGGCCAGATCTGTCCAAAGGAGTGTCATCGAGAACATAGCATTCAAATCTGCAGAGGATGAATATTAATTGGGGTTAGGGTTTTTGAGTGAATTGTGCACGCACCGACCGCAACAGAGACTAGAGAAGAATGGGAAGATTGGAGAATGGGTTTGGGGTAGAATGAAATCGGGGTTTGAGCGAGAAAGGAGAAAAGGAAAATTAGGGTTTGCGGCACTATAGACATTTCATATTATTTTTTTATTTTGTCAGAGGGGGTAAAATAGTATTTTCACTTAATTCCGGCCTTAAACTGCTGGAAAAGTTATATGTGCACATACACTAACTATATAGGGTTATATTTACACTTTCAATTATCACAGGGTTATATGTGCACTTTCGTTAAATATGTAAGGTTATATATGCACATATTGACACATTTATTTTTTAAAAAAAATCTAAATTGTTTTCATTCAATTCAATTTTTATTTTTTAAATTCATCATTCATCACTCATTTCACCTTTTAAAAATTTACTTCCTCTAGTTTTTTAATACTGACACTCTTTCCTTCTTCTTGTTTGGTATTTTAGTAATGATTCATTCATTATTATTAGCAAAATTTCCCATCCACTCAATTTACATTTTACTCTCCAATACAATCTCATTCGCTCATTCTACTTCTCAAAAAAATAAATGCCCATTGATTAAGTGTCAATATTTCAAGGTCATAGAGAGTACGTCATTTCAAAGGGGAACAATATCAAAATATTAGACGGAGTAATGTACATTCTGCCCCATGGTTTAGTGAAATCGGGGTTTAAACCCTATTTTTTAAAAAAAGTATCATTCGAGCATTATAATACTACACGTGTCCCATAAAAAATGACATTTTTCATTTTCGTATTTCCCAACTAAAATAACATACTTTGAAAATTACTCACAATGACAAAGAATATGTTGTTAAATTTTTACAATGTCCTCTTTAATTTTAACAACTAACCCACTGTCTCTCCAAAATATCTCCACTTTTTCACAATTATTCTCTGCTACATCAGCTCTCATAAAATGTTGTGCTAAAAGTACATATGTCAATTTTCGTGGGATGGGAGGAGTATGTGTTTGATCATTTGCCTTTTTAATTATAATTTTGTGTTGAATATTACTGAATTGTGCGGAATAAGGAAAGAATGTCCTCTATCACCCTTCTTATTTACTCTATGTTAGGAAGCGTTCTCATCTATAGTTATCAATACCCTTTCTATATGTATGTGATGGTATACAAACTGGGATAACACTACCACGCGTATCTCACCTCATGTTTGAAGACGAATTCATCCTATTTTATAAAGTTTTGAAAAGGATATAAGAAAACTTGCTCCAACTCTGAATTTATTCAATACCTACTTCGAGCGGCACATCACCTCCATAAATCTACCAGTCTTTTCAGCTTGAATGGGGATGTAGACACAATGGAGATGGTTATGCTAAGTCTATGTTGTAATATGAATTTTGAGATGAAAAAAATATGGCAAGATTCATATGGGCGGGCAATCTAGAAAGGAGAGGTATTCATTGGAAATCAAGGTCCAAACTATGCCATTTGAAATGGATAGGGGGTTGGGGATGTGGTCGACATTAGAGATGAACAAAAAAATGTTGAAAAAAGGTATGAACGTTGCTTGTGAACAAATAATCCTTCTTCTAAAAATTCTTCCTGTCTAGTGTTAGGGTTTGCTGAACACAAGCGTCAAAGAAGGGGCAACCCATGGGGACAGAGAGAACTATTGTTGAGAATAGAGCTAACCAACCACACATCAAATGGAAGAAAAAGCATCGAAACCTAAGTAAACTGGATCCCAAATCAAATAAACCCCACCCATTTCGAAGAAGATATTCTACCAAGACTTGTGTTCAAAATTAACGATGTCATCGATAACCACAAGACGTCGGATAAGACCACAACAATTCTTTGGAGCAATTGATTACCTGGTATGGGAAGAGAACAATTGTCAAATAACTATTAAATGTATGACATCCATGACTTGGGAAAATTAAATGAAGAAGCAACCACCATCTTCCACAAATCATGATGGCGAACATTGGACATATGCATGTGTGGAAACAATTGTGACATAGCCACATCCAAAAAAATGTTGAGTTCCTAATCGTGACAAGTAGAGGCTCATCAACCCAAACCTCTAGAATAAGGTATGTATACCTATAAAAAAATGTTATATATGCCTTTACACGATAAATAAGTTGGACGAATGCGACTTAGCAAAGAGAGAACTCGTGGAGATAGAGAGAACTATTGTCGAGAATGAAGCTGACTAACTGAACACCAATGGAAGATTGTGACAGGAAAGAGCGTTAATATCTAAGCAACTGGATCTCGAATCAAATAAATCCCACCCATTTCGTAGAAGATATTCTACCAAGACTTGGGTTCAAAGTTAACAGTGTCATTGATAACCACAAGACGACGGATAAAACCACAACAATTATTTGGAGCAACTGATTATCGTGTGTGGGAAGAGAAGGATTGGCTAATAACTATTACATGCATGATACACATGACTTGGGAAAATAAAATGAAGAAGCAAAAACCATTTTCAACAAATCAGGATAACGGATATTGGACATATAAAGATGTGGAAACAACTGTGACATAGCAACATCCCAAAAATGTTAAGTTCCTAATTTGGACAAAGAGAGGTTCACCAACCCAAACCTCTAGAATAAGACATGTATACCCATATAAAATGTTAGATATGCCTTATACACGATAAATTAGTTGGATGAATGTGACTTTGCCAAGAGAGAACTCGTGGAGATAGAGAGAACTATTGTCGAGAATGGAGCTGACCAACCACACATTAAATGGAAGATTGTGACAGGAAAGAGCGTTGATATCTAACCAAACTAGATCCCGAATCAAATAAAACCCACCCATTTCAAAGAAGATATTCTACCAAGACTTGGGGTTCAAAGTTAACGAAGACATCAATAACCACAAGACGCCGGATAAGACCACAAAAATTCTTTGGAGCAACTGATTATCAGGTATGGGGAGAGAAGGATTGACAAATAACTGTTAAATGCATGATACACATGACTAGGGAAAATAAAATAAAGAAGCAACCACCATCTTTCACAAATCATGATGACGAACATTTGACATATACATATATGGAAATAACTGTGACATAGCAACATCCCAAAAATGTTAAGTTCTTGATCCGAACAAGGAGAGACTCACCAACCCAAACCTCTAGAATAAGGTATGTATACCCATATAAAATGTTATATATTCCTCATACACGATAAATCAGTTGGATGAATGCGACTTTGCAAAGAGAGAACTCATGGAGATAGAGAGAACTATTGTCGAGAATGGAGCTAACCAACCACACACCAAATGGAAGATTGTGATAGGAAAGAGCGTTGATATCTAAGAAAATTGTATTTTGAATCAAATAAACCCCACCCCATTTCGAAGAAGATATTCTACCAACACTTGGGTTCAAAGTTAACATGTTATCGATAACCACAAGATGTCGGATAAAACCACAACAATTTTTTGGAGCAACTGATTATCAAGTATAAGAAGAGAAGGATTGGAAAATAACTATCAAATCATGATATCACAAGACTTGGGAAAATAAAATGAAGAAGCAAATCTTCCACAAATCAGAATGACGGACATTGGACATATACTCATGTGGAAACAACTGTGACATAGCAACATTCCAAAAATGTTAAGTTCTTGATCTGGACAAGGAGATCCTCACCAACCCAAACCTCCAGAATAAGGTATATATACCCATACAAAATGTTAAATATGCCTTATACACTATAAATCAGTTGGACGAATGCGAATTTGGAAAGAGATTCTTGTGGAACTGCAAATTAGATATCGACTTCAATAACGGGACATCGCAATCAATAGGGGACTGGCATTGTGTTTTACAAGAGCACCAGAGAATGAGGATAAAGAACTGACATATTTTGAAATTTGGGCAATCTGGTACATGAGAAACACAATGACAATTTATCAAGTTTTGCTAACACTAGAACAAACAATGCCAATAATTCAAACACTCACTACACTATTTATTTTTATATATTTCACTAACGATGACACTTACCAATTATGTCAAAATTGGATCACTTACATTCTCTCATTTTACTTTTCACTCACTCAATTCAATTTTCTTCACAACCTTTCGCATTAATTCTAGTACTCAAGAGAAAAATGCTAATGCTAGTGGAATAGATAAAATACTTAATTATATTGATTTGAAATAGGCTAAACTAAAAATATTTAGAAATTGATAATTAACAAAAGGGAAAAGTGAGTTTTTAATCCTATTATTTTGTGAAAGTGCCAATATAACCCTGTAAAATGTGAAAGGGAAAATCTAACCCTAAGATTTAGAGCAATTGTACGGACATACCTAAATTGCACTATTCCGGTTTGGAATGAAGGAATTCAGGCGTTGACCAAATCTAAAAAGATAATCAATCCATATTCTACCCCTACTATTTATCTTCTTCTTTGAACACTTGCGAGAGCCTCTGGTGACACCCATCGCGAGCTCCGTCGAATATGGGTAGTCCACTTGAAATTAAGTTCAACGCTCTCATCGCCAACGAGAACCACGGTCGAACAGGGTTGTTTGAATCTAGGTTTAGTGGTAATGGGTTGGAGAGAGGAGAGAGAGTTTAAGATAGAATCAATGGGTTGTGTGGCAGAGGGGAGAGAAGAAGAGGAAGGAGAGGGACAAGGCTGGGGCGACGGGGGTTGTGGTAGAGCAGGGCGGGGGTTGTAGTGGATGACAAGAATGGATTATGTGGCAACAGGAGGAGAGGGACAAGGCTGGCGCGATGGGGGCTGTGGTGGCGCATGGTGGGGGTTGTAGTGGATGACAAGAATGGATTATGTGGCAACGGGAAGAGAAGAAGGAGGAGAAGAGGGCGGTGGTGGCGCAACGGGGGTTGTGGTGGTGAGAACAAAGTAAGCGAAGGAGAGAAATTGGTTCCCCGGTGTCGCCATCGATAAGGTGGAAGAAGCTCCAAATTAACATTTTCCATTATTTTATTTTAATTTTTTTAAAATTTGGGGTATCATCATTTTATCAATTTCCAACCAAATTGGTCGTTGACAATTTGGACAATGAAATCCAAGATTATATTGGCTCTTTCAAATCTTACAGGGTTATATTGATACTTTCTACCAAAATATAGGGTTGAAAATGTACTTTACCATTAACAAAAACAACATTTTATAAAAAAAAATTAAACATAAATGAATTATTATTATCATTGCAATAAAATTGTATCATGATGATATGAAATGATAATATATTTTGGCACAATATTATAATCTTGTAACTATTGATATAAGATAATAAAATAGAATATTAATTGCATTAGGGATTTATAAAATCTACCTTTCACTAAAGTTATTTAGTAACATTTCAATTATCAACATCAATGTATAAATTAAAAAGTTGAGTTGACGTTTCGCAACTGGAAAAAATAATCAAATGTTTAGACTCCCTCTATTTTAGATCAACATGTAAAAAGAGAAAATCAAACTAAAATTTTTGCATGTATGAAAAATATTTAAAATTCCCCTTCTACAAACACACTTCCCAATTCCCACCCCCACTCCACCACCAAATCTCTTGCTCCCTCGGCCCCTTCTTAATTTGTAAAAAATATAATGTTTGTCAAAGTTGTAAAAAATTGACCATATAATTGATAAGATACATGAACCATGATATTATCTTATGATATATTATTAGATTCGCCGTACATATAATTTTTAAATTTCAAAATTTTATGCTCATTATTCCGTTGTTACACTCATTTATAGACAAACATATTTATTAGAGACCGTGAAAAAATAATGTGCAAGTTAAAGAGAGACGGGGGGATTATGTTAAAATTTACCTCCTATTGGCGCATTTGAAAAACCAAAGATCCGCAAAAACGGATTTGTAAGAACAATCTAGGGCTTGCAAACGCAATTCCCACTAGTGGAGGAGACCTAATTAAAGGCAACTTTAAAGGCGGTTTTGTATATATATTTTTTGTAAAACCGCCTTCTGGAAGGGGTTCCGAATTTGGAACTTATGTCGTTCGGTCTTCCAGAATTCTTAAAGGCGGTTGCATGCTTAACAAAGGCGGTTAATTTACATCCGCCTTTGTATGTTAGATATGGAAGGCGGTTTTGCTAATAATCGCCTTTAATTAGTTGATTATTAAAGGCGATTGTGTCATATTGTCTTTGATCGTATACGTTCCGAGTTCAAAACAAGGATATGACAATTGTCCGGAGTACGGGACTGCTCGGCTCCTCATAAATGAAACGATGTCACGTTTTCCGAGTTTGGAACAAAATTAGTTGAGTTGTTACAAACTTGGAACAACTTCGAGTTAGCATTGCCATCAAATTGTATAGGCCCAACATAAGTTCCGGGCTCGGGACACGTATAATATAGCAATAAATGCAGCCGTTCAATCTCATTTTCAGTTAGAAGAAATAAGTTGAAAATTTGAGGCACTCGTTGGAAGTAAAAGGCTAAGGTAATTCTACATCTACAAATATTATTACCTAATTGTACTAATGATTTAAATATTAATTTAAGTTTTGCAATGTTTTGAAATAGGGTTTTGATTTAAATTTTTCTCATCGGAATTGTTTTGAACATATGATTGAATGGGTTTGTATGTTATTTTCATGTAGGCAGTGGATAGAATAGAACTCATCGAGAGTGACCTTAGGAACTCACTCGATTACATTTGTTTAGTTGAATAAATTATTACGGTGGCTTTGAACATACGGCCAAAAATGGTGTCGTGCATGCACGATGCCCATGTAAGGATTACAAGAATGATGCCCATGTAGGGATGAAGAAGTTGCGCGAACACCTTATAATTCGATGTTTCCAAACAAGTTACACTTGTTGGATATGGCACGGGAAGGTACCGACGGATAGCGGCGGAAATGTTGGAATTAAGGAAGGGGTTGAATTAAATGGTGACGATAGATTTGATGAGATGGTGGAGGATGTTTCCAGATAATTTCATGCTAAACCCGAGGTCCTAGAGTCATTGCTTAATGACAAGAATAATCCATTGTGCGTGTGGTCAAAACATTCAGTTTTGAGCGCCACCTTGAAAATCATGAATTTGAAGGTCAAATTTGGCTGGACTGAAAAAGGGATGATCAAAACTCTAGAATTGGTTCGAGAATTCCTCCCTGAAGGAAATCAAATGCCTAAAAAATCGTATGCCTTAAAAAGAGTTCTTTGTCCTATGGGTTTAAATTGAAAATAAATCCATGCATGTTTGAATGATTGCATGCTATATAGGGGGGACGAGGATGAGAAAATCAAAATGTGTCAGGTATGCGGTGAGTCTCGGTACAATTTGAAGCGGGGTGAAATTGCTATGTGTGTGGAAGTGGGGCCGTTTCGAAGAAGAAGACACCCGTTAAGGTCTTATGGTATCTTCCACTAAATCCACATTGAAGAAGTTGTTTTCTTCGAAAGAAGATGCAAAGTTACTCCGATGGCATGCTGAGAGGGATTCTCCAACGGATGATGTCATAAGGCATACGTCAAATGGTGAGCAATGGAAAAAGCTCAATGGCATATACTCGGAGTTCATATCGGATTCCCGACATTTAAGGTTAGGACTTTCTACCGATGGAATGAATCTATTTGGCAACATGAGTAGCCCATACAGTTCTTGGCCCGTAATATTGGTGATCTACAATCTTCCTTCATGGTTGATAATGAAAAGAAACTACATTTTTTTATCCATGATGATTTCGTGCCCCAAGCAATCAGGTAATAACATTGATGTATATCTTCCTCCCCTAGTGGATGATTTGTTGACATTTTTCAAAGATGGAGTTCGTACATATGATGCTGTTTTGGACAATATGTTCACGATGAAGGCCCTTTTGTTCTGCACCAAAAATGATTTTCCTGCTTGCGGAAATTTGTCGGGATATTCTGTGAAATGACACTATGCATATCCAGTTTGTGATAAAGAAACCACAATTTTCAACTTAAGCATTGTTATAAAACTGGGCCATTGACATTTTCTCCCCAAGGGGCATTCGTGGCATTTCACCAAGAAGTGGGTCAATTGCAAGATGGAGTTGCGAGGAGCGCCTAAACCACTAACGGGCGCTGAGGTTTTTAAAAAAGATAGTGGATTGTCTAACAATTTTGGTAAGGGGAAACGGAAGTTGGTAGTTGAAGGTAGTTGGAAGAAATACTCACTCTTTTTTTACTCCCTTATTGGAAGGATTTGGATGTCCGACACTATCTTGATGTAATGCACATAAATGTTTGCAATTCTTTGATTGGAACAATTATGAATACCCCAGGTAAAACCAAAGATGGATTAAAGTCTTGACCTGTTTTGGTTGACATGGGTATTAGGAAAATCTTGGTCCTGTTACTGATGGAGATGCTTGTTATCTCCGTCATGCTTGTTATTCCATGTCTTAGATGGAGAATAAGTCATACCGTGAGACGCTAAGTAGTGTGAAAGTGCCCGGAGCTTATTCCTTGAATATCATGGCTTCTTTATCACTAACAAAATTAAAGTTAGTTGGATTGAAATCGCATGACTGTCACAACTTGATGCAGGAATCGAATGCCATTGCGATTCAGTTGTTGCTGTCGTCCCATGTACGATTGTGTATTACAAAGATATGTTTTTTCTTCAAGTCTATATGTTCCAAAACCATTAGTGTTGCAAAGATGGATCGATTGTAAACTATGATTGTCAAAGTATTGTGTCGAATGGAGATGTACTTCTCACCTTCATTCTTCGACATAATGGTCTATTTGATTACTCATTTGGTTCTTGAGATTAAGCTTCGTGGTCCTATATTTTACGAGGGATGTATCCCTTCGAGCGATATATGAAAATTTCCAAACATTTTGTGAAGAACATGTATAGACCAGATTCAAGTATTGTGTAACGGTATGTTGTTGAGGAAGTTATTGAATTTTGTACCTATTATATTAAGGAGGTTCAATCTGTGGGAGTTCCTAGTTCCAGGCATGAAAGTCGGTTGGAGGTTTCGATAAGGTGTAAGCTATTTATCCCCAATGTCGAGGATTTGTGCACTGCACATTTGTATGTTATTTGGAATCATGAGGACGTTGTCCCATACATTGAGATCTACATGGATGAAATTAGAGTGTTCAATCCTACTTTCAATGAACCACAGGTACTTCAACAACACACTAGAAATTTTTCTACATGGCTACGATATCACGTGTCGACTGGCCGACATCCGAAAACAGTCAAGTGGTTGTCTCGAAAACCTTTGGGTACTGTTCTATCTTTTGAGGGTTATGACATGAACACAATTATGTTTTCAACAAAATCAATGGATGAGAAAGGAGTCACTCGGAATAGTGGAGTTTCACTTGTTTATGAAGCATTGCATGTTCGTAGTACATCCGACAACAATCCGATGTACGCCTATACGTGCTATCCTGGTACCATTATGGAAATTTGGGAGCTCGATTATGTTACAATGAGAGTGTTGGTTTTTAAATGTGAATGGGTTGATTTTAACAATGAACAAAGAATGGAATATTTGGGTTTCACGCTGGTGGATCGGAGTCAGTTGAGTTGGAGAGAAGATCCATTCATATTGGTCGGACAAGCTCATCAAATTTTCTACGTAAAAAATGCCATTGATTCTAGGTGGGAGATTGTGGTTGTGGGTAAAAAAGCTTTCATGGAGGAATATGAATTGGAAGATTTGATTTGTTTTGGTACAAACACTGTGATTGAAACAAATGAAAAAGATTTTCTCCTAGAAGAGGATGATGCAAGCTTGCGTGAGCTCCTAGGTCGCAACGACCACGATGAAGTTATATGGGTCGAAAACCAAGGAAAGATTACAAAGAGGCAAAAGGCACAAAAAATGAAGGCAAAAAAAATTATAAGGTAAAAGTTTAGCATTGTTTTGCCATGCATTTTGATGATAACCATTCGCAAAGAGTCACTACTGAGCTCGGAAGCTCTTCGGATTGAGTGGTCAATTTTTCTATATATCCTAACCAATTTTCAAGTTCATTTCAATGCAATTTCAATCAAAGCCTCATACATGTTTAGGTGAATCAAAATATTTTAAGTTCAACTACCAGGAATGAAAACATTAAAGTTATGAAATTCAACATCAACAATAACAAGAAGTTTAAAACCAAATTACGTAGAAAATTGAACATCCAAATTACACAGAAAATTCATCCAACATAGTTAGTCAATTCAACATCCAAATGAATTAGAAAATTCAACATCCAAAATTGAAATTGACATTACATAGAAGAGCATCTTAGGTTGTGTGGCTTCCTAGATACTTTCAATGCTCTCTCATAACCTCTCTTGCACCTCATCGCGAACCCATTTGTATACCTTCTTCACGCCCTTCACAAATTTAGGGCCAAACTCATCTACAAAACAAAAGGATAAACTATTACAATTACATAATAACTATTGACATAATTTAATGCGTAAAGAATGTAAGGTATTTAAATCACCTTCTTCTATTCTACGCCTCTTGGTTGGCTCAACCACTGCTGGTGTCTTGTGATGCCACTTATGATCAAGTAATACCCACTTCTTCTTCAAAAAGTATTGTATGTCAAAGTACTCACAGGGTTTTTCCTCGCCACAGAACTTTAATCTATCAATTCTCCTCAAAATAAGGTAATAAAGTTCAAACACGGAAGACTCTTGATTAACTTCTTTGAGGTACCAACCGACACCATATGTTTTTGCCAATACCAGGATTAATTCTACAGTTCTCCATTATATAGTAAAACATCATGAGTGTAGCATAAGTAGGTTCAGTGATATGCCCTGATTTGGGAATGATTGACCTAGCTATCATGTCATAGACAATACGATCATTAGGGACAAGTTCATCCAAACAAAAATATTCTGTCCTACCAAGATCATGCGCTTGTCGATGAAAATACCGCACACTACATTCAACGGGGTCTATCCTAAAATACTCATCATCAAGAGGTCACTCTCCCCTATGGGAAACATAATCTGAATGGTCATTCTCTAGTTGTGGATATACATCCTCTGATCCTTTATAGGGGCAATCTATAATTTTGTTTATAATCCATGGGCTAAGCTCTATGTTGGACCCATCGACCTTATTCCAGTAAGTACCCCAACCTCATGTAAGTTTCTATAAAATTGGAAAATTTCATCAAAATAAGAGAGTTCATTCATCATCAATAGTTTTAGGACTTGTAGGCCTGCAAAAAATTTAACGGGGTTGGCTAACCCTATGCTATGGTAAATGTTCAAGTCTATGATATAGCAATCCATCAACTTGCCACTATCTCTTAAACCATCGTACCTATTTTCCGACTGAAGAGATATGAACCTTCTTGTGTCATAGCCGAAGTTCGTGCTTCAACTACCCCTAGTTGATTTTGACCTCCTTCCATGTGCACTTCCTCCGACATTTGATGTTGATATGATGTTCAACTTCACCCGCCCAAAACTGTTAATGAATTTGAGAGTTTTTTGGTTCCGGCTCCGAAAATAGTTCTAGGGTTTATAATTTAGGATTTTATGAATCCCGATTTGGATTTTTTTTGTATAGGAGAAAACTTTCTGAACTTGAAACAATGCCTGACTTTTGTATTGAAAATTTGAGAATCCGCACCAAGCTCGGAACTAATTTCATTGCATAAAAAAAATCAAAGCACTGAATTTGGTTCCAAACTCGGAACTAACTCTTTTTAAAAAAACTGCCCAATAAAAGAACAAGTCCAACATTTGAACAAATTGGGTTCAGAATGTACATCAGTGCTGGGAACAGGTGTTCCGAGCTGGGAACAAAGTCAGTGCCATAAAAAAGAGCAATA
>JAULKK010269246.1:0-15082 GCA_032355705.1 Rubia peregrina
TAATCTCGTTTTAGTTCTTGTATGCTTTAATAGTTAACTTGTCCTTGATTTGTTAACTTAGAAAACCAAACCCAAAAGAACCCCCCTGTTTATGTGCTTATATATATGTATCTATATATCTAGCATAGTATTCTCTATTTTATGAGTGAACAGTTGAAAATAACCCCTGTCTCTGTGGACGACCCCCACTTGCCACTAGCTACTTAGTTGTAGTTAGCACATATTTAGGACTATAAATTACATCTTTGAGAGATACGGCGACGACCTCCCAAGGGTATTAATGGAATACTAATAAAAATGATGGACGATTACCTCGGTATATCCGTGCATGACTAAATTGGAACATTGTGGTCATGGCTTTGTGAATTAGATAAGCGTATCTCCAATTTTGCATTCCTACTTCTTCCTTTTTCTTGGAGGGGTCTAACTGCAAAAATTAAAAAGTTCACGGGTTTTTCAAACCCGATTACGATCGTCCCAAAAGAAAATTTTGACATCCATAGTCGAACTTATCTAATCGAGCGTATTAAAGAAAATTGTCTTATTCCACAACTTCTTTCGAAGGACCACTTGTATACTTATAAGTAATCATCTACAACTTACTCTAAACCATGTACTATGGATTTAAAAAATTTGATTGAAGGAATTCTATTATCTTCTAGTTTCATTAAAACCAAGAATATGAAATTTCATGTGATTATATATGGTGATAACTATCATTCCCATAATGCCTATCGTAAGGGTATTAATGGAATACTAACAAAAATGATGGACAATTACCCCGATATATCCGTGCATGACCAAATCGGAACATCGTAGTCGTGAGTTGGTGAATCAGATAAGTGTATCTCCAATTTTGAATTTTGACTTCTCCCACTTCCTTGGAGGGACCTAATTGCAAAAATTTAAAAGTTCACCGGTTGTCCCAAACCCCATTACAATCATCCCAAAAAGAAACTTTTACATCCATAGTCGAACTTATACTAACCGAGGGTAATAAAGAAACAGACATTATCCTATAGAGATTTCAATAAGATATTCTATTAACCCTTGAATGTTTTTTACGATTTACTCTTAACAATGTACTAAAACTTTTTAAAAATTGATGGATTGAATTTCTTTATCATTGTAATTCATTAAAAAAATAATGTGTAGTTTTGTGTGATTCTGTCAATTAGACATTAATAAAGTTTACCGGTTGTGCACAAATCGATTCCGATCAAACCAAACGGTAATAAAGTTCATGGATATTTATAAATTTTGAACATTAGATCCTATCCTAATATACTATTAACGATTATGGATATCAACTATGTTCATTTTGGTCAAATGCGGGCCCAATTGCTAAGCTATGGGCTGAAATGGTGAGGCCCACTTTCAGATAATGTGATATCTATCATACGATGGCAACATGTTGCCTTAATCGATTAATCTGCAACGTCTCACATATGTGGGCCCATTTGCTACGTTAGTGAGCTGAAATGGGGAGGCTCACATTAAGGTCAGTCAACGTCGCTCGTACATCATTCCTATGCCACTAAAGTCGACTGATATGCGACGTCGCATCGGCTTAGGAGGAATTTACAATGCTTCATAACTACTATATATATGGAAATCACCTCATGAATAACTTCAAACATTCAACTTTGCCTCGAATTTCAACAGTCCCTCAACCCATTTTCTCAAAGGTATGGTTTCTAAGATTCTTAGATTAGTTTCATTTTCGTTCTTTTCATTAAATTTGATATGTATCTGGTTTATAAATATATTCTTTATTGTTTGTTTTGAAATTACTATGGATTAGGGTTCCAGGTTGTTCAAATTTTGGTTTTATGTTCTCCCCCCTGTTTATCAGTCCTGATTTTTTGGTTTAGAACCTTTGTTTGCTCCTATTTACTGTTGAGAATGTGTTTAGGTTTTTGTACTGGTTTTCTGATGTTTAGATCTTTGTTTGAATACAACGTCGTTGATCCTTCGATCCTCCTTTGTTTGGAATGATCTTCTTGCGACGTCTTTCATTCATATTTTCTTTTTTTATGCTTGAATGAGACATCACACCATTCTAGGTTATCCAATAGATTTGACCGAATCATTAGCGATATCGCTTAGACATGTTGACCACCCAATTAGTTTGAAGTTACTTTTCCACAACGTCGCTCATACATGTTGGACAAGTTATATTTTAGACCGACATGTAAGTGCAACACATGGGCGACTAAAAAGATTATTTGAACCAATTTATATCAAACCTTTTAATTTCTTTCTATCACAATACTTATCGTCTGTGACAATGTGAATTCAAGAATCATGGCTAACAATGCTGGTTCAAGTAGCCGTGCCCCGATTGAGGTGAGCAATTTCTTTTTTCGAGTAAAATTCCTTTTATTTGATTGCTCATTTTTTAAATTTAACTGTTAACAATTTCATTGGCCAATGCAAATCCGTAGAGACTTGGATGAGAACCGTCCATGGACTACATTCGGGGATGTCGTTCTACACTTTGTCCGCACTCTAACCCTGATGAACTTCGGTTCAATTCCAATTTTGGTAAGTCCTCCCCATTACACATATATTTTCTTTTCAATTAACTTTTTATATAGATTAATTTCATTTGTACTAAATGTTGCTTTGCGGTTTATAATTCATTACGACCCAAACCAGATTGCGGAGCTCCTACCGTCGTACAAGTTGCATGTTGTGTTGCAGTGCAATGGGAGGGAGTATGACATGCACTACTCGAGGAACATGAGGCTCGGGACCCTGAACCCGAAGGGGTTCAACCAGTTTCATGATGTAGAGGAACTCGAGGTTGAGGACACTCTCTACTTTGAGCTACTAAATGGTGTTGGGCTCATAGTTTTTAATGTTATAATTCTTCACCGTAGATTTTAGTTGTACTGGCTTTCGAATAGTTATATGGAACAAATTTATTTGAATTCGAAACAAAATTTATTTTTATCTATTTAATCTTTAATCTATAATCTATTTCTTGAATTTCATTTTAATCTTATTAAATCCTAATGTTTAACCTATCATATGACCAATGAATAAAGAATACTTCAAGTGACCTTGAACTCTCTCTCCCTCCTGCATTTCAGAGAACATTAATTATAAAGATATACACAGTATGCAAAGTAATATGAAAAAATAATAATGCTGGTGGGCCATTTCATTAACAAAATTAGAATCAAACATCAGCCTACATAGATTTTAAAAACCTAGGAACATACACCTTGGGTAAGGAAGCTTTTTGACAAACTCATTGGAATTGAAAGGTTGTTCCTTTCACCAGCAGGTGGGAGAGGGAGTTCAAGGTCACTCTGAATTTGATCAAGACTTGTGTGTAGTGAAAAATGTGTTTCAAACAAACTGAGACTATCAAATATTTGTTGCGATCAATTTTTTTAATGAATTTAAAATGTTGACCGACTAGCTCTGGGGATGAAATTGTTAGGCCCATTTGGATGTGTGACGTGAGTGATGGGTTGATTTTGTCTCGGGTTGACCGACATAGGTGAGACGTCGCACTTTGCAAGGTTAACATCACAAAGGTAAAAAATGACATCGCACCAAAATGGCTATTAATAAGAGATCCCACGCAATCAGTTAAAGCTTATGTTCAAGATTTTCCCACGAATTCCAACAGTCTCCCACCATCTCTTCTCTCCTCTCTTCTCAAAGGTGTTTGTTTTTCTACCCTTCTAACACCTACATTTCAAGAATTGTTACTTTACATTGTTCGATTTATGCCCTGTGAATGTGTTTTGTATTTTGGTTTTCTAGTTCTAACTCAGATATGTTAGATTGTGAAGTTTCCATAAATTTATTCCTAGATAATATGTTTTGGTATGGTTTGTTGTTAAAGCATCATTTTTTTGGGTTTCTAATTTTTTTCCAGTACATCCTTAGATGTATGCAACACTGACAGCCTGTCAGTCACATATCAGTCACGTCAAACTTTATGCAACGTCGTACATTCGTATGTAAAGGAATATGTACGAGGCGTCGCACCTCATTTGGTTTGACCATCGATGTTACCGATTCATTAACGATGTCACATTCAAGCATTTTAGCTTACTGTAAATTTGTAAATATGACCTCATTCTTACATCGGTCTATAATTTGGTTTAGTCAGCCACTTAGCGACTTCAGGGGTACACATCGACCAAGCCACTAATTTGGACCGACATGTACCTGCGACGTACGATCGATGTGGCACTTTGCATTTCTAGGTCCAGTTTCCCCCAAACATTTTTGTTTTTTTATCGAGGACTAATGGCTGGTGAAGGATCCTCAAGTCACATATTTTTCTTGGTCTTTTACCATTTTACGTAGATATTTCCTAATATATTATCCCAATTTACCGCAATTAATATTTCTTTGTTTTCATGTAGTTCTCCACACAACGGAGTAATCTAGAGCCTCTAGTGTCCAATCTTGAACATTATACAATGGCTACTGATAGCCCAAGGTTCCACTGCACTCTGAAGTAGAATTTCGGGGGGAAAACTACTTGGGTAAGGCATTTTAAATAAATATTAACTGTTGTTAATTGCACACACACAGAGATATGTACATATATATATATATGTATATGTATTTCATATCAATATTTTTGTTGTGATTTAGTACATTCCACGGGAGATTGTACCACTCCCCTCGATTGATAACACCCACGTTGTGCTGAGATTCTACGGTACAGAGTGGCGTATGAACCACTCAGGGGGTGGGAAGATCAAGGCCCTATCCCCAAAGAGTTATGGTGAGTTCCTTTCTGGAAACCTCCTACGTATCGGGGACACCTTATTATTTGAGGTGATAGAAATTGGGGGGACCAAACATCTTCAAGGTCATCATAATCCGAGCCGACTGAGTTTATTGTAATTTCTGCTATGTTGAAACTCTAAGACAATTATTATTCTAATTTATGTACTATTTGCAAGGATATTTTCATGACTTTTCTTATAATTTAAGTACTTTAATTAACCATTGTATAATTGACTGTTGTAGTTTTCCCTTTTATTCTACCATTTTCAATCGAAACATAGCCGAACTAACCTTCTCAAATTTTTTAATAATACTTCTTCATTTTCCAAAAGTCTATTTTTTCTACTTTAACCTCTCTTTTACATTACATCAACGTTGCTCATCAGTCGCATAACATGTTGATTAAAACGACATATAATGCGACTTCGTACGGCCTTTTGAAACAACATTTGCGACATTGCATGCAGTTCGGTAACATGATTTACTCAATTTTTAAAATATTTTACTTCGATTAATGAAATAACCGAGGTAAAAAGAATATTATTTACCTCTATTTTTTACCATGGTAAAAAAATTATTTACATACAAAAGATAACCAAGGTAAAAGAAGTTTTTATATCGGTTATTTGACCGAAGCAAAAAAATTGAGGTAAAAAGGATGACGTAATAAGTCCAATTTCTTGTAGTGATTGAAAACATGAGTATATGATATGTATTTATTAAGCCACAAACAACAAGAGCGTAAAAAATGTATACTAATCTCTTCAACCGAACAGAAAGTTGTAGAGGACGGATAAAGGGGACCAGTCCAATTCCTTTCACTAGCAGGAGAGAGGGGGAGTTCAAGTTCACTCTGAATATGATCAAAACTTGTATGTAATGAAGCATTTGTTTCAATCTACTGAGATTATCAAATATTTTCTGCGATCAATTTTTTTTAATAAATTCAAATCGTTGGTTGACTAGCTTGTGAGCTGAAACTTTTAGGCCCATATGAACGTGCAACATCGGTGATGGGTCGATCCCGTCTCACATTGACCAACATAGGTGCAACATCACTCTTTGCAAATCGGACATCACAAGGGTCCAAAACAACGTCGCACTAAAACAACTATAAATAAAAGGTCCTTCACAATCAATTCAAGCTCTTGTTCACAAGGTTCCCACAAATTTGAAAAATCCCCCAGCATCTCTTCTCTTCTCTCTTCTCAATGGTATTTGTTTTTCTACTCTTCTAACACGTACATTTCCAGAATTGTTACTTTACATTATCGATCTATGGTCTGTGAATGTGCTGTGTAATTTGGTTTTCTAGTTCTTACATAAATATGTTAGATTGTGAAGTTTCCTTAAATTTATACCTTGGTACTTTGATTTGGTATGGTTTTGGATGTTTTTCCAGTAATTATCTGTTGTTAAAGCATCATTTTTCTGGATTTCTGTACTTTTTCCCATAGCTGCCTCAGATATATGCGACGTTGAAGAAAAATAAGGGTAATGATGTGTCTGTATTCATGCTCTGGGGTACGTTATGTAGAAGTACAAAAGACCTAAACTCAACTAGAAAAGGAATTTGTAATCTAATGACAATTACATATATTACTATTCCTAAATAGACATCGATAGCCTGTCAGTCACATGTAAGTTATCGCGAACTTTGTTCGACGTCACACATTTATATGTCAAGGAATATGTATGAGACATCGCACCTCTTTCGGTTTGACCATCGGTGTTATCGATTTGTTAACGATATCGCATACAAGAATTTCAGTTTAATATAAATTTGTAAAACGACCTTGTTTCTACGTCGATCTATAGTTCGGTTTAGTAAAAAATCTAGCATCATCGAGGGTACACGTAAACCAAACCACTGATTTGGACCGACACGAATATGCGACGTATGGTCAACATCTCAGTATGCATTTCCAGGTCTAGTTTGCGGACCCTTACTTGCGGCGTACGGTCGACGTCGCATCATGCATTTCCATGTCCAGTTTTCCCTAAACATTTTCTTTTTTGATCCAAAACTAATAGCTGGCGAAAGATCCTCAAGTTTCCCCTTTTTCTAAGTCTTTTACCATTTTACATAATCATTTACTAATACATTTTCACAATTTACCAATATTAATATTTCTTTTTTTTCATGCTGTTCTCCGCACAACAGAGAAATCCAGAGCCTCTTTTGTTTAATTTTCAACATGATAGAATGGATGCTGATAGCCCAAGGTTCCACTGCACTCCGAAGTAGCAGAACTTTGAGGAAAACCCAACTTTGGTACGGTATTTATAATTAATATTAATTGTTGTTAATTGCACCTATATGTGTGTGTGTGTGTATATATATTTCTAACCAATATTTTTTGTGATTTAGTACATCTCATGGGAGATTGAACCACTCCTACCGACTGAGAAGAACCTCGTTGTGTTGAGGTGCTACGAGACAGAGTGGCGTATGAACTACTCAGGGGGTGGGAAAATCACATCCCTGTCTCCAAAGGGTTTTAGAGAGTTCCTTTCTGGAAATCGCTCACGCATCAGGGACACCTTATTCTTTGAGATGATAGAAGATGAGGGCCAATTGTCTTAAAGGTCATCATAATCTGAGTTGATTGAGTTTATTGTATATTCTGTTATGTTGAAACTCTAAGACAATTCTTATTCTAATTTATGTACTATTTGTAAGGACATTTTCATGACATTTCTAATAGTTTGAGTACCTTAATTAAACATTATATAATTGAATTTTGTGGTTTTCTATTTTATTCCACCATTTACAATCAAAACGATACTGAACTAATCTTCTTAAAATTTTAAATAATACTTCTTCATTTTCCAAAGTCATTTTTTCTACTTTAACCTATCTCTTACATATTAGCGACGTCGATTGTCAGTCGCATAACATGTTGATGGGAACGACATAAAAAGAAATTTTGGACAGCCTTTTGAAACAACATATGCGACTTCACATGCAATTCGGTAGCATTATTGATATGAATCTTCTTGTGAACACTCTGGATTGCGGAATTTTAAAACTTTGACAAAAGGATGGATCTCGTAAAACCCTAGCATACTGCACGAATTGATCCAAGATTAACCCTTTGGATCTTGTCAATTCAAAATTTATGAAGCTAACTAGCCCACATGATTAATTCACAAATTAAATGGTATTGACACTTATTTCAACTACTGGATTAAGCAACATAGAAGAAAGCTCGTAAGCAAATATATCAAAAATCTGAATATAATGTTTATAAAATGGTGAGGAATAACTCGGCAAAACCCTCTATTTATTGGGTAAATTTTGACCCATAACCCTAATCACAAATGGAAACTGAATTGACTTATGGTAGCTTTAAGAAGCTAAAACCATATCTAACTAGAACTCCTGAAATAAAAGGCAATCTACTCGAATTCTTCTCCAAGTAACCTCGGCAAATATTACCTTATCTAATCTTATAAAACACAATATTTTTTAAACCCTAATGGAGTGGGTCGAAAATAACACACTAAATTTTGAAAATAGCTCTTCAAAAGCCCACATGGCCGAGTTATGCACAAAAATAAAATAATGTTACAATAGTTTACAAAGATCATACTACCTCGTTAAAAACCCGATGGGAAAAAGAGAGTATAGTGTTCTTCACGATGTCTTTGGTTGATCGACAAGTTTGAATAATTAATCCAAGACCTAGCCGATTTAGTCTTGAGTTCTTCATCATGAAGTTGATCAATCAAAACATTCAATGCCGCATCTCTAAAGTTCGTTCTTGATCTTGTCATCGGTACAGCCATATCACGTGGAGGATCTCGAACATAACCCTTGAATATTTGATCAACTCGTGGAATGTCTTCATTTTTTGTGGTAGTCATCTTGGCATCTCCATCAATTATTTACTCTGTTTTTAAAAACTTTTACTTCGATTAATAAAATAACCAAGGCAAAAAAATTATTATTTACCTCGGTGTTTTTAATTGAGGAAAAAATAATATTCACTTTAAAAACCGAGGTAAAAGAACTTTTTACCTCGGTTATTTAACTTAAGCAAAAAAGCCGAGGTAAAGGGGAAAAGTAATAGGTCCAATTTCTTGTAGTGACTAGCTCACGTCCATGTGTACAAGTCAGTCATCTATTCCAAAGTTGGATTGCCATCTACCAACCACCATTTCAATGATGTGGGAGAGGCTTTGGGGGAGTGTCGTAGAGTGGTCTTTATCTTTGATCAAACGTGAAGATGATCCCCAGCCCGAGGAATTGGAAGGGGATGTTGCCCGAAATGATTAATTTCATTGCCTTAATGTCAATGAGGATGAGGTAATAAGTACAGCTTATTTCTACATCTACTTTTATTTCATTCTAGGTTAAGATTCGTTAAAGTTTTGTTCATTTTCTCGCCAGGAATCGACTCCAACACTTTCTGGATCAAGCAGCTTCTACCATCCATCGAAGCAAAAATTTCTATATGATAGACCGCTAAAATAGGTACATCTCAAGAACATCCATCTTGTCCATTAAAAATTATTTTTTGGTCATTCTAAAATTCATTTGAACATTAATCTCATATTAACAACAAGCACCCTTTCAAGACATATCCAAACATGGGGAACCACATCAAGTACTGAAATGAGCTTGTGAAGAGCATGCAAGAGTCTGGAAAGGTTGTGTTGTTGCCACAATTCCGATCTTCAACTTTTTCCACAAAACATCAAAATGGAATGCTCATCGATGAGATGGTGAAGTTCGAAAAAAACCTTGGCAACTTCAGAGCGATGGCCTGGCTATCGAAATCACAAATATATCTGTGAATGGGGTATGATTAACCTTTTTCACATAAACTATATTAATTTTTTGTGAATTTGCATTAAATAAATTACCAAATGCTATTCTTCAAGGCATCACTGGTACCAAATCCTGAAAATTAACAATGGCCGCATACAGTTTGTTCTGTGCAGCATGGGAAACTTGGTCTAGGAATTCAAATCTGCAGAACTCGATTGTCGTGTGAAGACCATTATAGATACCATGCTTCTTACTGACGCTGGGATTTATGTTACCATATATTAAAATGTAAATGATACTAAAAATTTTCTCAATTTCAATAAACTTTTCTCCGATTACGAAATCATTCATGTGCTACTTTTTTAACGCAATGATCATTGGTACCTAGTACTCATCCGCCCTGGTACAGAGGAAGTTTTTACCTTTGACTTGAGAATAAAAACTTGGATTCATTTTTTTATAGTTATTTTAAAAATTGGTTCATGGATGATTTTTTTACGCTTCTTTAGTTTTTACATCAATCATTTCTTGTTGCTTAAAATTAATCTTGGTTCCATTATGACTATATTGGATTCTGTGGAATTAGATTTAGAGTAAGTAAACTATTCTATTCGTATTCCTTCTGTGAAATTACGTTGGATTTTGATCTGGGACAGGCCATGCATAATTTAAATAGAGCATTGCAAATGCAAATGCAAAAAAAGAGAGTAACGGTTTGTTAATTTAACAATCGTTGCTGGAATAATGAACGACATAAATATTATATAGGTGCTCATCATATACTAGTGCGGAAAATTATGGTCCTTCTAAGAACCAGCACCATCAATTATTTTTTAACTAGTACTTCATATAACCGATGCTCTAATTATAATAGCAAGTGATATCATTTTTACATTCAGCACTGGCATTGGTAGTGCTCACTATCAGTGCCGTAATTATCAGCACTGGTATTCAGTATTTAGCACCGATAAGGTCACGTGTTATTTAAGCAGCGGTAGAAATTGACCGGTGATGGTTATAGGGGACCATCACCGCTACAGTATAATTGGCAACAATAGTATTTTACCAGTGCTGAATTACCAGCACCGGTTTGGTATGTCGGTGCCTTTCTAACTACATTTCAGCACTCTCATACTTAAGTACCTGTAATCCAGGGGGCTGATAATCGGCGCCTATGTATCTGATTACCGGTGCCTATTTAGGGTTCTTGTAGTAGTGTTAACTCCACACCCTGCCACACGTACCGCCATGCTGATCAAAATAAACACCCTCTTCCAAGGCTAATCTAGCATTCAGTTCGAGATCTTAGAAGCCATCACCACGTTCCTCACCCCCGTTGCAGCCTCTACACAGAATCATTACTAAATCTGGCGATCTCATCTCGCTATCGTACATCATTGGAATGCTTACCGTCTGCCCTAACTCCAAGGTCGTGGACCTTAAACACCTAGGAAGCGTCCTGCCTCGCCGACCTCAATGTTGAATTCTTTGAGCTTCAGCCCAATGAAGGCACCGTGCTCGTCTACGTTACTGTGGTCGGGTTGAACATGGCCTTTATGGTGCTCTTTGGTGCTAATGTCTTCGCCATGATGTCCGACGTCCTCTTCGCCATCTTTACCGAGGTGAATAACGTGAAGCCAGAGTTCATCGACCATTTCACCCACAAGCTAAAAACCACATCCATGAGATCGAGGCAGAAGCGACGATCATAGAGCATATCCTTGTCGGCAGTAGCTTCGTCAATGCGGCGTGGAAATTTCACGAGATGGACCCCTTGCACAAAATTCCGATTTCTTTTTTCTTTTTTAAAAAAGAGTAAAACAAGAATTTCAAATGAATCCGACGATGATCAAAATTGACCACATTTTCAAGTGACACCATGGTATAAATGAAAAAGATGACTGTACACTAAAAAACTATTGAGAGGCATTAATGGACTTTTAAAAAAATTAAATGAAAATTTATTTAAAATAAACATAACCCAATTGATTTACGTCCCTCTCTTCCTTGTATTTTATTTTTTATGCACCATTTAATAATTAGGTAGGGGTCCTCCAAACCCCACCATCACATGTGGTATTTCCTTAATAGAATAAAAAAACATAACCAAATTGATCATAAATAAAGTGCATATACTTAAATTGAATCAACATTAAGGCCCTGTTCTCTGAAGCTGATCTGATATGATATGATTTTATTTTAAACAAATACCAATATACTGAACTGAATTGAACTGAACTGAAATAAGTACAGATATACTAAATTGAGCTGAAATAAGTATAAATATACTGAATTGATTTTAATAAAATTAAATTGAAAAAGAAGTTTATTTCTTAAAATTAACTGAAAACTGAAATTTATTTCTAAAAATTTATATCAGTTTAAAATAGTATAAAAATTAAAATATTTATAAAAAATATGTGAACTGAACTGCAATGTACTGAACTGATCAAAACTGCATTAAGGCAAACTAAATTAAAAATAAGTGTATTGAAAAATAGTAACAATATGAATGAATTAATCTAAATTTCATCATCAGCATTCACGCTGAACTGACCTGAAATAAACTGAACTGAACTTAAAGGAAGAACTGAACTAAATTTAAGTGCAGAAAAACTCCGATAACATAAATTAATATCAAATATAATTATTTTAATGCTTATTTTATTGTCTGTGTATGTGCAATGCATCATTTCACAAAACGAACTAAAAACTGAAATTTATTTCTACGAATTTATAACAATTTAAAAAGAATTTTTTTTATAAAAAACTATGATAAACTGAACTGCAATGAAACTGATCTAAACTGCATTGAGTCAAACTAAATTAAAATAAGTGTACTGAAAAATAGTAACAATATGACTAAATTAATCAAAATTTCATCATAAACATTCATGTTGAACTGCGCCGAAATAAATTGAACTAAACTTAAATGAATGAACCGAACTGAACTGAAGTGCAGATAAATTCTGATATCATGAATTTTACTATCAAATATAATTAATTTAATGCTCATTTTATTGTCTGTGTATTTTCAATGCATCATTTCATAAAATAAACCGAAAAACTGAAATTTATTTCTAAGAATTTATATCAGTTTAGATAGTGTTAAAAGAAAAACATTTATAAAAAACTATGTAAGCTGAACTGCAATGAACTGAACTGATATGAACTGCATTGAGCTGAAATAAATTAAAAATAAGTGTACTGAAAAATAGTAACAATATGACTGGATTAATCTAAATTTCACCATAAGCATTCATGCTGAACAAAACTGAAATAAACTGAACTTAAATGAATGAACTAAACTGAACTGAAGTATAGATAAACTCTGATAACATGAATTTTAATATCAAATATAATTATTTTAATGCTCATTTTATTGTCTGTGTATGTGCAATGCATCATTTCATAAAATGAACTGAAAAACTGAAATTTAAATATACTGAACTGAAATAATATAAATATGCTGAACTAAAATAAATATAAATACGCTGAACTGAAATAAATATAAATATACTGAAATGAACTGAAATAAGTATAAATATATTGAACTGATCTGATCTGATATGAACTGAACTAAAATAAGTATAAACATACTGATCTGATCTAATCTGAAATCCAAATAAGCTCCAGAGAACAGGGCCTTAATATTTGATAGTCAATCTTGTTAAACTCTGATCCCATAGTTGAGTAGATATATAAGCAATAGTATTATCGTATGTGATTATGTTGAATTCGTCGTAATAAGTAGTTTCCAAATATCAAATTTTTATTTTTCATTATCATAGGTAGTAAAAAATACTAATGGTCAAACATGTTTATTGAAAATCGTGAAAAAGATTATGTGAATATTATTTTGTGACGGAGGAGGGAGACAAACAAACAAAATTGTGGCATTTTTTTACTAACAAAGAGTATTGTATTTTGTATTGAACAACTAGCATTTATTTACCAAGCATAAATTAAGGTCAAGTAGCTAGCTTAAAAGAGCCGCTAAAATATCTTATCTAATCAAACAACTATTTGATTGAGTTTGAATGCTGTTCAAACAATTAGATTCTAGTAACACTATCTTATTTACGTGGGTTTGAATTTCATTCTTCTTAAAATGGTTTAAATCTCATTTGAAATAAGAGGAGTGGGGGCTTTTTAGAGGCTAATAAACAAAATGACAGTCTAATCGTGTTTTAAATAAAACTTACAAATGTCCATTTTCTCTATCTTTATTCTCTAATGTTGATTCCACATGTTGGCAAAGTCTTGTAAAAAAATCGTCATATGCATATGGAAAGACGGGTTGAATTAGAATTATAGAAAAATAAAAAGTTTTAGTTATACCATTAAAAATTTATTATGCAACTTGCAGTAGTTATAAATTCATGACCCGATTAATGCAACCCGAAATTTTTATATTGATGTCTTCTAATTTGCCATTTAAACCAAGATCTTTGCATAACTTATGAAAATACCGTCTTTTAAGAGACAAACTCTTTTATGTTTTTGTACTTAATTTTGAATTTCTTCGGGTGGCAATTAGTAAATGCATGTTCGGAACTCATTATAGAAAGTTATGGATAAAATCATAAAAGTAAAGGCAAAGTCTTGGGAAAGACCGTCTTTCCATAAGTTTATCCAGAACTTTAAAAAGATGATCCATTTTCCCCTTCTCAATATATGTTCTGTTCTAAAATCCAATCTACTTCCAGATTTTCACAGAATTATCCCAAATAATCCCAATTCGACGTTCTTCCAATTTATGACAGCTAATCAAAGATATTACCCAGTTACGAACAAAACCGAGTAAAATTAGTAACACGGTGAATTACATTAACATCCCTCCTATCTTAATTATTGCATTACGAATCCATTCCAAATTTAATAATTACACTTTTTAGACTATACTCTTATGAACAACGCGACTAAAATACAAGAGATGGGCTCTGTTTGGCGGAACCTTTACGCCCTGTTCTCTGGAGCTTATTTGGATTCATATCATATCAGTATGTTTATATATATTTTAGTTCAGATCAGATCAATTCAGTATATTTATACTTATTTCAGTTCAGTTCAGCATATTTATATTTATTTCAGTTCATCATATTTATAATCTCCCGCCTTTTTCTTCCCTCATTTTTTTATATTATAAAATTTTCTATAATTTATACTATTACATATTAGTATTGTTCTAGTTGTCTTTTAAAATTAGAAGAAACAAAATTCGTATATTTCAGTTCAGATCAATTCAATTTAATATAATTCAATTAAGATTAGATAGGAATGAAATAAAATAAGAATGAAATTTGATTTAAACAAAAAAACAAGTCTTGTGATTATGAAGGATTTGTAGCATAATTTTGGGAGGTCGTCGATGTACCTCTCAAAGATGTAATTTTAATCCCTTTTGCTTATTAACTACAACTAAGTAGCTAGTGGCAAGTCAGGATCGTCCACAAAGACAGGAGATATTCTCAAGTGTTTGCTCATAAAATGGTAAATACTACGCTAGATATATAGATATACATACATATAAAAGCA
>JAULKK010269354.1:0-15082 GCA_032355705.1 Rubia peregrina
CTAGCAGTAGTCCTAGTTTATCACCAACATTGTAAACCATTTCTATTTATTAATGAGAAGGTTCCTACTATTTGCTTCAAAAAAAAAACTCAAACCTATTCCAAACCCAATTCGAATCAATAGTCAAACACAAATATTTCTCAATTCATCTTCCAAACTTAAACTCAAAATACGTATCCTTAAGAATTTAGAACATGCAAAATAATTTCCTTACCCCCAACATATCAATTTTATTAAACTTAAAATGTGTAATATTTAATCTTTCTATATTAATAAAATTTATTTTATTACTAATTTTCCTTCATTTTTGTTTTATCTTTCATTTATTATAATTTTATTAGTGACAAAAAAGAATAAGAGAGAATATAGAATAATATACTAAAAATAATGGAAGATGATCAAAGGAATAGTTTAATTAAATCTCGATGAAAAAAATAAAATAGTTATTTTAAATTAATTGATTAATTAAATAAAAATTATAATTAAGGAACTCAAAAGGAAATGGGATAAGAAAGGGAAAAAAGAGAGTAAGATAAGTAGATTTGTGCATGTTGAGACACTTAGCCTCACATGCACAATGATAACACATATAGTATAACGTTTTACTACACTTAAAAATCAATGTGCTAATTTAACTATATAAACTAAATTGATGAAGCAATTCTCCTAAAACTCTCACACACATTCGCGTGCATAAACACCAGTCTCACTCATTCTTTCCACTCTACCACATTCCATTTCCAAGAAAGAATCATTGAACACTCACACACTACATCTTCCATTAAAAACAAAAATACTATGATGCAGCCTCATTCATACCTTCCCGGCCATCTTCATTCACGTCTTCCAAAAACTCCATAAACTACAACTTTGTACTAATTTCTTTCCAAACATCTATTCATCTCCCTTACCAAAAAAAAAATAAAAAATCCCCCATTCTACATCTTTAACATGCACCACATTCATCTCGATCAAGTGCAAGAGTGATAAAATTCATCATTAAAGGTCATCTGAAAGAATCAAGGAGTTAAAATCAAGGGAAGATATTAAAACTTTTATTCTACTTATTTTATATCTATTGAATGATTCTAAACAATTCTTATATCGTACCCATGGGGTACCATGTGCATTTCAATACTATTGTTTGTGCATTCAGTATATATATAAAATAATTACAATTAGAATATAATAATACACAATCTCATATAAAAGAATGCACATCTTTATAATTTGAAATACACAAAACATCCATAGGGATACGATCATCATGATACCCCAGGGGTACCATATAATTTACAAATTCTAATAGTTTATATCTTAAATCATAGGGAAAGAAAGGAGGATGGAATCTTGTGGAATCATAAAAGATGAAACTATTATTTACAAGTAAAATATTGATACAATAGAACTCAAGAACTACATGCAAGTTTATAATATTACATTCATGGATGAATCTAAGAGTTTTCCTTTCAACCATGTAAAATTTGTGAATATAGTTATTTAATATAATTCTTATCAAATTTAATAGTTTCTAACTTAAAATGTTACATGCAACATAATCCTAATTATTTTTATCATATTTAAGATTTCTTAAATCAAAATGTTACATGCAAGAAAATCATAACTAATTAAACTTAGGATTAGAAACAACATTTGAGAAAAATACATATCTATATTGAAATAAGATTTATGTATAATTGCCCATTATTTTTAAAAAAATTCAAGAGAAAATTATAATTTTGAAAACTTGTATTAGAAAAATAGATTCATGTCAATAATGCATAATATGAAAGTAATTATAATATTTTAAATAAGGTTTTATCCAAATACATCTATTATTAAGAATCCATAACATTCAAGAACAATCCAATCAAATTTAAATATCGGAAATAAGATTTTATATAAAATAAATATTAAAGAAATAATATTCTTTCTACAATGACATGCAAGATCATTTTGGTCAAATATATTATTGGAAATATTTTTTTTATAAAAATACATTCTTAATTTGAAATAATATTTATGATTAATGATTTATTGTCCAAAAATCTTACCATGCAAAATGATTTTAATAATAGAAAATATCTTATAAAAGTACAACCATATATTGGGGTGATATCAACATATTATTATTTGTTGTCGAAAATTTATAACATGCAAGATGGTTTTTTGAATGAAAATAAAATTCATAATTATCATCCCTCAATAATTTATAGCACAAGATGATTCTAATATTTATGATAAGATTTTAGAAAAAATACATGTTGAAATTGAATTAAAATTTTGAAATATAGACAAGATTCACTGTCTTACCATTCAATATGTTAGACATATACTCCCTTCAATTTCATTCACTCATTCTACTTTTTAATTTCTATATTCAATTTCATCCAACCACTACAAACTAAGGCTAATGTAACACTTTTCCTGCAACACTTATTTGAAATATCACAATATCTTATAAAGTGTTATTTAAACTTTTGAAAAGTGTTACATAAATATAGAAAAGTGTTACCTAAATTTTAAAAAGTGGTTTAATGTAACATCGCCTAAGGTAATACTTGTAAAAGTGTTACTGTAGGTGCTATTGTAACATTTTGAACCTATTGTAACACTTTTACAAGTATTACCCTAGGCGATGTTACATTAGATCTAATGTAATACTTTTAAAATTTTTGGTAACACTTTCAATATTTATGTAACACTTTTCAAAAATTCAAGTAACATTTTATAAGCTATTGTAACATTTTAAATAAGTGTTGCAAAGAAAGTGTTACGATAGCTCTAATTTGTAGTAGTGTCCACTCATTTCCTTGACCTAAATCCAACCACCTAAACCTATGGTGCCCCTATTAGTGGAATAGAGGGAGTACATTATAGTTAGAAAGCTGAGGAAAATTAATTATTATTTTTAATTAGATCCTTTATTTATAAGTATGAATCAAATTGACATCCTTTATTTTGTAGTATATATTTTTAATTTAGTTAAATCTTGTATTGTTGCATTTAAAATTCAAGATTTGAATTATTTGAAAAGATTATGTACAATCAAAATCAAAATTGTCATTATTTGATTTAAACTTTAAATAAAGTAAATGAAGAATTATCTTATGTATAAAAGAAAATAATATATAAATATATGTTTTCATCGTTATATCAATATGTATTATCCAACCCAAAGCTCAATTACATTATCTATCAACTAAATAAATTATAAAATCATTTAAATCTAGAAAAGTGTTTAGAAAGAGGAAAACCTTTACTTAAAAATCCTACTAGAACCTTTAGAATATACTTATGAAATGGAATCAAGAAATAGGAGATTAAAATGAAATAATTACTTAAATGATAATTTGAGTCTAATAAGTGTACTACGGTAACAGAATTTAGCGCACCCGAGAAACTTAAACCAATTCATGAGGATGTTGATCCAAACTGAGGTGAGTGTTTCATCGCTTGCATAAATTGAATCTAACATTATATTAGCATGCTATGTATGATTGATTGCTTTGAATACTATTATTTAATAACTTATGTCATGCATGATATATCAGATGTAATATTGTCTAGTTTTAACTTGAATTTGATATGAAGAGAATGATGTGTACTTTATCACATCAAAATCAACTTGATTGATCTACGTGTTGATCGGTTTCTACTTTATGTCGCCGTGTCTATTTTATTCCTTTCTCTTTGCAACTTGAATCAAACTTTTTCTTAATAAATTCCGGGTCCTCGCCGTGATTATAGTTTGGCCAAAATCGACAGGGACGACAAGGGACGGACCGTACAACTAGACCGTCTGGATGCGGTGTTTGGTATGCTAGCATTATAAATTATTGCCTGATATGAGCTTGTAAGTGAACATGTGTGGTGGCGTGGCTGACAAGAAAAGATATTGAACACCCGGCCTTTAGACAATCTTGAAAGTGAAATTTTTTAGGTCCATGCTTAGTTTTGTTAGTCATAGTACTCATATAGGGGCTTGACTACAGCTTGGTATATCCTTTTATTATGTGTTAGGATTTATGTGCTTTTTTGTATAATGTGATCATTAAATTCATCTTGGTAATTATTGTGATGAACCTCACTGAGCAAAAAAGCTCACCCTAATTTAAATAAACCCAACAGGTACATCGGTCGTGCGAGAGTGAACGAAAACTACAGCGAGTGTAGCCCTTACTTCTTTTGAGTAAGGATCCAAAATAATTGTATAAACCTATAGTTATTAAACTTTAGATATTATCCATGTAGAATTGCAAACCTAAAACTTCCATCAGATTGTAAATTTATTGTGTAACAGTAATTGAGGTAAAATATTATATCACGCTTCTGCATAATTGTATTGCTCGATTCTTCACATTTGAGAGACCTGACTTTAGTTGAACCCTCGGTAACACACCCTCACTGGATCCAATACTTGCTAATAAGCGAGGCGGTCGAGATAAGGGTGTTACACCATCAACCTTCAGTTTATATTTTAATATGTTATGATTCTTTGATTTCATTAGATTTCCAAATCAAGGCGGAGCATGAAGTATGCTGAAGTAGTCATAGCAAGAGAAGCAGGTGAGAAAGGGTAAGGTTTAGTTGTTATCGTGAACAAGATGGATCTTTTTCAAGGGAAGAAAATAAGAACATATATACACGACTCTATTATTAAGTCATTGTCTGAAGAAATTCAGACAGTTATACCATAGGTTCGTCAGTAGAAGCTTTTAAGTTGATATCACTTAGTATTGACTTTGTAAAACGATCCACCGTTTGAACTTGGATGCACTTTTATAGTTGCATCCTCTCTTCACTATCTCATTTCAAATTTAATTGGGAGGCACCATAAGGTTGTTAGCCATTGGGACTTCTACATCCTGTAATTTTTCTGCTTGTCAGGACTCTAAGTTATGACTCTTACGAATCCTTACTATTGGGACATATCCACGATTGTTGATTGCACTCCTCTCAAACTGAATGCATCTACAAATATGGTACAGGTAACAGGGATACCTGTTGTATAGGAGAATGGAGACTTTCCGTAATGCGCCAAGTACACAACACATATGAAAAATGGTTTTTAAGGTTAACTAAAGCTCACCTTAATCGTTGGCTGCTAAAGGTATTTATTAGGCTTCTTGCTCTTCACTATATTACTTGATAAATACACTAAGAAATCTTGCTGTGTTAGGTTATGAGAAGACATTCATGGAAGGATCAAGTTGCTCAACCGAAAATAAAGTATTTTCCTCAGGTTAAGGCCAAACCACCATTTTTAATGCATCTGTGAGCAGCAAGAAGTAGCTCTCAGATACAAATTGCAGGTTCTTGGTGAGGTTATTGAAAAAAGGCTTCTATCTGGGAGGAATTCCATTCCGAATAAAGCAGCGGTCTGTTACAAGAAACACATAAAGCAAGAAAAATATTAAGAAGAAAAAACTAGCTTCTAAAAGAATGAAAATAACTACAGATAAGAGAAATCAAGTTTCAAAAGATAGCACCTAGGGGTAGAAATAATGGTCCTTTATTCTTCAATGGAAGGAAAATGAAAAGGTCGTGAGATGAATTGCAAAAATCATGTGGATTATTACTCGTTTGTTTTTTAGGCTTATTTTGTATAAAGAAAAATAAATTATCTAAATGAACATGTGGCTTCAAAGGATTCAATGACATTATGGATGTTATGAGTGTTATAAGTTCCGTAATCTTTTACGGGGCAGTTTTTTAATATATTTTTTTTCACAAAATGTCATATGTTGTGAAACATTGAAGAACTGTAGGTTGTTATTTTACATCATAGTATCTGAGACTTTGATTGTGGATATTGTTACATCACCTAGGGGATTATAATATACATAAATCATCCCTGTGATGCATTTTTGATTTGCACCGAGAAGCATGTGTTAACCAATGCATTTAGCACTTTTATTAGTATGTTTTGGATGGTTGATTGCTAGGTTTAATTGTATTTACATCACAAGGGATTTAGATGGCCTTTGTTGGTTTTCTTGTCTAAAACCTTAGTTTTGTAGATTTATTTAGATCTAATGGATGTTATGTTCTTACGAGCATCTATATCCTATTTTGTGAGGTTCATTATAGATTGCTCGTAATCACTTTAGAGTAGAAGGCCATTCATAAGGATGGTAGTAAATATAAGAAAGCCATTCGTAAGGATGGTAGTAGACCAAAGGCTACACGCTAAGGAGAAAAGGAGTTGAAGCTCAGACAACAAAGAAGACTGGCTTGGCCGTGTTCTATTGCACGACCCATGCCAGACAAAATTGGTGGTGCCTAATTAATGACACAGACCACAAGGTATTACATGATGGTAGTAGACCAAAGTCCACGCGCTAAGGAGAAAAGGTGTTGAAGCTCGAACAACAAAGAAGACTAGCTTGGCTGTATTCTATTGCACGACCCACACCAGCCAACATTGGTGGTGCCTAAGTAATGACACAGACTGCAAGTTATTACATGATGGTAGTAGACTGAAGGACACGCGCTAAGGAGAAAAAGAGTTGAAGCTCAGAAAATAAAGAAGACTGGTATGGCCATGTTTAATTGCACGACCCATGTCAACCAAAATTGGTGGTGCCTAAGTAATGACATAGACTGCAAGCTATTGCATGACCCGTGCAGTTCAATCAGCTCGTTTGGCTAAGTATGAAGCACATGCAATGCCATATTTCATGACCCATACACCATGCATGATCTGAAGCCTAGCCCATCCCGTGATGAAATGCACGAATGCACCATAAGTTTGCCAAGAAATCAAATTCCTGGCGAAACCACGTGAGAAATTGCATAGACCGTGTTTTTCAGATGCTAAGAATATCCTTCCAGGTGGTGACCCATGAAGAAACACACGGCTGCACCGCTCAGATGCTAGGAAATACCTTCAAGCTAGTGGCTCGTGCACTATTCCACAGGCCATGTACTATTGCACAGCCCGAGCCACCAACCAGCTAGGGGTTCCTTACCCATTTTGGGTCTCTTTAAAGACCATTTCTACTATATAGAGAGACCTATGTCTATTAGGGTTTTAGTTTTGAGATAAGTTTGGTTAGTTTTATTTCTACTCTTCTAGTTTTCTAAGAGTATGTAGAGAGAGAGAAAGAGAATAACCCTTCTATCTTCTTTTAATCTTCCTAGTTCTGCTCAAGGGTATTAAATCCAATGGAAATATTGGGTTCAATTCATAGGGATTAGTTTATTTGTTCGGGGATCTAAATTTGTATTCATTATTTGGTGGATATTTTGTGAGGTTCTAAATCACCCTATCCTTTTATGTTTATGAATATCATGCTTGATGTGTTCTTTAAATTCTTGTTAAATGCATGATTGATATCCTATGTTGGCATACACCTTAGTATTTTATTCATGTATAGTGCTAGTATCTTTTGTCCCCTTGGGAGTGTTGCTAGGGTAATAGGAGAAGTGAGAGTCATACAGCTATGTGTGTATGCATAGGGGACGTGAACACTGCTCTGATGACCATACACTAGTATGACTGGAAAATGGTAGTCCGATAGATGGGGGCATGATAGTTAGTAGCAACTACAGTTGTAGTAATTTTACCCTTATTGTTCCAACCCTAGAGTAATCATAATATGCTGATCCTTTTGTCTCTACAGGCCTAGGGAGAAGCATTCATAGTGGAGGCTCGAGATGTAATTCTTTATGGGAAAGATGATGGCATAACAGTCGGGCCACTCGATTCACTTTCTTAATTACGGAAGTGGTGTCGATAAAATAAGACGTGGGCACCTTTATGTGACAGAAAAAGGGAAGTGTTGACTATCAATCACACTATGTGACATAAACACTAGGATAGGTTTATACATCTTATATTTGATTGAATCTAGGATCAAAATATTCTACCGATCATGTGATGCAAATTTCTCCAAGCATTAGCTTAATATAGTTTACTCTATTGTTCTTGCATGTTCAGTAGTTGATAGATAAAACCCCCCAAAACCTTGTTTGAAATATTGACTATTCCCATTATGCAATCAGATTGACGACCCGTTTGCAAGTTTTGCATAGTTAACTTTTAAATTTCTAGCATCTCTGTCGACAACCCCAGACTTGCCACTTGCTACCCGTTGGTAGTTTAGTAGTGAGTACAGGATCAACTAATAAATTTTATCTTTGAAATGTGCCCGAGTTAATTTGGTAAAAAGGATGACCCCGCGAATGCAGATCATGTATAGTGCTAGTATCTTTTGTCCCCTTGGGAGTGTCGCTAGTGTAATAGGAGAAGCGAGATTCCGTGACTATGTGGGTGTATACATGTAGGTCATGAGTACCGCTCTGATGATCGTAGGCTAGTATGACTGGAAAATGGTAGCCCGATCGGTGAGTGCATGATATTAAGTAGCAACTACTATTGTAGTAATTCAAACCTTTTCGTTGCAACCCTAGAGTCATCATAATATGATGATCTCTTTGCCTTTATAGGGCTAGAGAGAAGCATTCATAGTGGAGGCTGGGATATAATTTTTTATGGGAAGGAGAAATGCATAACGGCCGAACGGCTCGACGCACTTTTCTAATTACGGAGGCGGTGTCGATAAAATAAGACGTGAGCATCTTTGTGTGACAGACAAAGGGAAGTATTGACTATCGACCACACTATGTGACATAAACATTATGATAGATTTATACGTCTTGTATTTGATAGAATCTAGGATCAAAGTATTCTACCGATCATGTAATGCAAATGTCCCCAAGTGTTAGCTTAATGTAGTTTGCTCTCTTGTTGTTGCATGTTCAATAGTTGATAGATCAATCCCCCAAAAACCTTCTTTGAAACATTGACTATTCCCGACATGCAGTCGGATTGACGACCCGGTTGCAAGTTTGCATAGTTAACTTTTAAATTCCTAGCATCTCTGTGAACGACCCTAGACTTGCCACTTGCTACACTTTGGTAGTTTAGTAGTGAGTATGGGAGCAACTTATAAATTTTATCTTTTAAGTGCCCGCGGGTACATTGGTAAAAAGAACGACACTGTGGCTGCAATTCAATTATTCTTTTGTTGCTTGGTTCAATTTGCGAAACAAATAAAATTTAGAAGGGAATTATAAAAGTGAATATGTAAGTATTTTTTCTCAAAAATAGAGATCCATTTAACATTTACTATTGAATTATAGATAAAAGCTGAGGTGAAATGATTTCCATAAAAATAGGTGAATAGAAGTATAGTCATCTACTATATTGGACCCCAAATGGTATTAACTAGAGCTGAGAAATCAATAAAAAGTAACATTGGAAACTTCCCTTCCACAAAAATTATATCATGCAAAGTAAATAACTTATGATATTTTTAAATATTAGTTAAAAAAAAGTTTCACACCAAAATCATTCAGGCAATACCTCAGTATTTTCTCAGCTAGATTAAGAAAATCCTATATAATAAAAATCAAACATTATGTCAAATTCTTACTGCATAGCTGTAGAAAAATCATCAAGAACTCTTGGACTATAATTTTTTTGAATCAAATACTTGTCAAACCATTAATATATATGATAGATAAAGGAATATAGATCATATTAAAATGACAAACTTGTTCCTGTAATCAATAACATGTGCAATATAACAGTTTATGAAGAGTCCAGTTATGAGCAATACAAAAACTGAAACTAATCTGGTGTAGCTAATATGTGGGAAAATAATTCTGATTTAGTTGAAACAAACACACAAAGTAATGTGGTGTAACTGATCTGAGCATTTATTTTTATCAAAAGGTAAAAGAAACATGCAAAATATATTTTCATCTAAACTGGAAATTATCTGCTTAGAATTAATACATGATATTGAAAAGGCTATGATGTAAATCATTTGAAATTGTTTAAAACACTAAAAGCATTTTAGATTAATCAAAATCAGTGAAATGCCTAAAAAACTGGAACTTATTCAATTCTATAAAAACCCAAACCTTTTCTTATGATCAATAACTTCTTCAATGTTAAAATTGAGTTATAAATATGACAAAAACTGAAAGAAATCCAGTTCTATAATCGAGTCCAGTTTTGTAAAATCTCTAGTTTTTCATATAATTTGTAATAACATATAATCCTCCTTCCACAATCAATGAAGAAAACTACTTCATCAAGGTCTTCTTAGTGGAGGCTTGAATACGATCAGCCTTACATACGTAACCATAAAAATAGAAAACAATCAGTATCAGTAAAAAAATTGAATTTGAAATCAACCAATACATTTACAACTATACCTTTGCATTCATTAACACCATTTCCATGCTAGTATAATCATCAGGATTATCAAATGTCATGTTTTTCAGACCTGAATCACTCAAACATTGACCTTGTAAGTATCCTTAACTGGTGTTACATCGGTTATGCTAGAGCAAGAATAAGCCAGTAAACTGAATGAAAATAATAGAACAAAGAGCAAGATTATTGTGGGTAGGAATATCAGTTGTAGATAAAATGCAAAATGGTGTACACAACACCTTACTTAGCAAGATGGACACAAGAAGCGGAAGTGCTCATTTGATTTTTCAACTGAAAATCCACCAACTTCAAAGAAAACACAGTCCAACCCAATTTTCATTCCAGGTTTCTTACAAGTATTGATTACTGGTTTTGTTTGCATTTTTTATTCTTACCATTATATTTTTTGTCTGCTACAAGTACTACCTGATTTTGGTAATGGTAGCGTTTGAATATAAGTATGCACAAATATGTTCATATAGGTGTATGCAAATCTGTTCATAGAATATTTTAGTTTGATTACTAGTCTATAAAACTAATAGCATTCGTGTAGCTGAAATAGTTTATGAAAGTATATTGTTTAATAATTTAAATTTCAGATTCATGTGAAAATGTTTGTTCTGAAACAAAAGTTGATAAATTGGACAACACGAACCATGAAGGAGTTGCTCATCCAACTGTTGGAAGAAAAGGTGTAAAAAATCAGAAGAAAAGGATGGTCACAGAAAAGGGTGTTGTTGATGCTCTCGGTAATCTTCAAACCTCTCTTGAAAAATAATTTGAATTGAATTGGGAAGAGCTATATCTCAAGATAGAAAAAGAGAATAAAGAGTATGAATTGAGAGAAAAGATGTTCAACGCAGAGATTGAACTCAAAAGGAGTAACCAAGTGATGAAACAAAAAGCTCTGAAGCGACAAGAAGAAGAACACATATTGGAGAAAGATCTGTCCAAGCTTAGTCTGAATGTCCGTCGAAAATATGAAATAATGCAATCACGGATATTGAAGGAATGGGAGAAGGATGGATATTTTTGAGATGTATGTTCCAATGATGATATTAGCCTATAATGCTTCTGTATTTTACTTGTTCAGTTTTTGAGTTACAAGTTTCAGAATACTTTTGAAATAAGGTAGTTTTAATTTATATTTACATTGGATATATAGACAATAGTTAGCGATAAGGTCTAATTCATTGTTTCGTTGAGGAGAACTTAGAACTTGATTATGCAACTTTCATAATTTATGAATCTTTGGTAATTTATTTATGCAACTTCATTGTGATTTATGCATTTTAGCAGTTGTTAGGAAGTTATCATTCAATTTAGCAGGAAGTTAATTAGTAAGAATTAATCATTCAATAGTACTATAAACCCAATGCAAATTTGGAATTAGGAGTACTGCATGTGTTGGTATATAATAATATTAACCAAATGCAAATTTGACAATGGGAGTATTGTGTGTGTTAGTAGTTCAATGCTCCACTTGTTCCTCTACACTTTATGCCAAATGAAAACAATGAAAAATGTCATTACCTCATTTACCAAGAGGCATACAAAGAAGTAATAATAAGTAGAAAATATGCAAGATCCAGACCACCACGGAAGTCTGAGTGAAGAGTTAGGAAACAACTTTTGGCAGATTTAGAAGTAGCGGCTTTACAAATCCAATGCTCCTCAACATATGGAAAATTTTCAAGAACAAGAAAGGTACCACACTTTAGACAACTTTACATCAGTAACACGAAATAATTACGTCAGAAAAAAATCATTTCATTTAACTGTAGTTAGCAGTAACAAGTATTTCCTTGTAATATCAACTACAAGAAGAATCTTAACTCAATATGAGTGAACCAACTATACAAAGCATTTCAAAGTTTAGAACAACGTTCAACATTACCGGTAAATCTGGTTTCACGAGCAACGGTGGAACAAAATATTTTTAAAAATGAAGAAAAACTCGTGACGCTCACGTCTTTCACGCTTATTATACCGTCGCTCGGGAATATATCCTCCATGTGGTTACTTTCTTTGCATGGAAACATCGAAACTGAAGCAGGAACCATAATAGAAATGGACTGGGTCCAACTTTTTGTCGAGGAAACTGTACCATCATACTCTCGTTGCTCATCGAACAACCTTTTTGAGATAGACATTGATTCATTGCTCGAACTATTTGAGTCTAATTCTGATTCGAAATTCAAAGATATTTTATACGTAAAAACAAAAGCATCAAACCATCAGTGAATTTTAACACAAGACACATAAGGAATGCAACAGAATGTTATAATCCAAAAATCATAATAAAGAAATAATAATTAATATATTAGAGCTTTCAAATATGGCAGCAGACCTTTCAAATATGAAATTAACACATATGTACATTAACAACATAGAGCTCAGTCAATACTTGTTATAGCTTTCGACTATGGCATACAGACAGATGCCCTCAATTTCTATCCTTGTTATCGACACATTCACTTCAACAATGGCAATCCATCCTCCACAATCCCTGTCAAGCACTGATTTATGCCAACCAAATTCCATATAACTCAGAATTCCAATGGAAGTTTCCAAAACAATATCAACACAATCATCCTAATCACTTAAATTCCAACGTACTTGATTTGGCAATCATATATCACCCTAAACAACTAACATATTCCAATATTCTAATCACCTAAAACGTCCGGTGGACATGTATAATTCATCAACGAAAAAGTATAAAATATAAATTTTAAAATTACAGAAAGTGTACAAACGCGAGATTGAAGTCATCAACATATTTTTTACCTTGAGAAATCGATAACTTGATGAATGCGATGAAAAAATTAGATCGATGATTGCATGGTGAAATGTTTTACCAAGACAGATTTTATTTTTGGCGGTTTACACGTCGGAGAATTGTTATCTATCAGAAGGTTGGATTGGAGAATAATTCTAAAAGAAACCTACAATTAAAACTTTCAATGTGACGTCAGATTGAAGGTGAAAGATAGAACCAATAAAATTTTGCCACATGTATCCTACTCCCTCCGGTTTCTTAACATTGTCTCCTACTTTTGGACTCTTTTTTAACAAAGAGTGAAATGAAGGGTGAGGATTGCATTGAAAATACAAAAAAGTAAATCGAGTGGATGAAACAATCTAGGATTTGCCAAATATGGAAATGGCCAATATAAAAAAACCAACCCAAAATGGAAAGGATGCCAATGTTAAGAAACCAGAGAGAGTATAAATAAGGGTGATTGCTCTTAGTTCTCCAGTCTGCTTCACCTCCTGCTGCCTTCGATGCGAAACTCTCTGCTGCCGGTGAAGAACAATTTGAAGGTAGTCGGTGAAGAACAATTTGAACAATTTGAGAGGAAATTAATATTGTAAAATCATAGGGGGTGCGGATTATCAATTCAGCTATTTACTATACAACCTCATATTCGAACCGCTAGAAGTGCGGATATAATATAAATACAAAAATGTGATAAGAGAAAATGATACAAAAAATATATAAAAAAGAGAAATTGAGGCGATAATTAGCGTCGCAAGAAGGTAGGCTGACAGAGTGAAAGGTGGTCTGTCCTAAGCTAAGGATAATTCACAAAATAATTTAAACTCATACATTTTATTTGTTAAATTAAACATTAAATTTTAAATTTAGATAAAGTATTTTTAAATTAAACATTATAATATTTATTATATTTTCAAATCAAACACACATTACTACATGTTTTTACTTATAAATGGAAATATTTTATATTAAAAATAGTCATTAAGTCAAAAATATAAAGTGGTATGTCCATAAATTTATTGATAGATCACCTTTTATGAGACTTTTCCACGTCGTAAAATAAAATTGTTGAAGTAACAAAGAGAGAAATCAATATAAATTTTTTTATAGAGGAATATTAATACCAGAAATATTGAAAGAAATAAAGCGATTTGAAAATTAAGAGAGATGGGATAATTCGATAAATGTTAAGAGATATTAAGAGAAATACACTTTGAGAAAGATTAATACCATTATTGTAGAAATGAAATAGTATAAATAATATAAGATTGAAAATATTGTAAAAGACGAAGCTTTTTTAGTGCCTGGTGAAATACTAAAAAAATCAATTTATTTTGGAAGCATAAACTGTTGTTGAGTGAAAAGCAGAAGCTAATCTCCACCTACATTCAAAATAATTTAATTTTGCTTATAAGCACATCTCTACCAAACACACCCAAAGTCTTGGAAAAGACCACAATTCTATAGGCATATGGAAAGACGAGCTTGAATTAAAATTAAAAAAGGGCAAAAGATTTTAATTTATTATTAAAAAAATCCTCATGCAACTTGCAGTAGTTATAAGTTTATAACCCGATTAATTCAATCCAAAAAACTTATCTTGACTTTTTTAATTTACAATTTAAATTTTAGTTTTTCAATAACTAGTGGAAATACTTTTTTTTTCAAGAAATGGATAAAAATGTATATAAATAAATTCGTTCATAAAACTATAAACAAAATAAAGTGGTATAAAATTGAGCATAGATAAAGTTACACAGCAAATTCTAAGAGAGAAATTATTGGATAATTTATTTTATAAAATATAATATAAAAGTTATGGAGTAAAAAGTGATTAGAGAAAGTAAAAGATATAATACAACAAAAAAATGATCATTCCTATTTTTTTCCTTCATACTAATTTTTTTATTATAAAAAACATAAAACAATTTGAATGTTAGGGAATTTTTTCATTATTCATTAACCCAGAAATAAATGTGTATTTTACAATATTATATTGTACATCATATGTATTGTATTATGAATGTGTATCTTATGTAATTTTTTCTTCCACACAATGTAAAATA
>JAULKK010269464.1:0-25287 GCA_032355705.1 Rubia peregrina
ACCCAATGTGATATATACAAGGAATGGGCATATTGGGGCTGCAACCAGATTGTTGTTTGTGTGGAAAGGATCAGGAAACAACTGAACATCAACGCTTCAGATGTGAGTGTGCAGTGAACGTGTATGAAAAATTGAAGATTAAAAGCAGGGGAAATCTCAAGATCTGGAAAAGAATGAAGTATTTTCTTATCAAGAGGAGAAACTTCAAGATGATTGAACTGATTAGTACTAGAATGTAAAATTATGGATTGAAAGGAACATCAGGATTTTTGAGAAGAATGAACTAAAAGAGGATACAAGTGCTTTCAATACACATGTGAAATGTGAGGAGAAAGAAGAGGCAATAGAGGAAGTAACTGCCTTATGTGAAGGAAGAAGAGGTAGAAAAGATGAACTGTGTGCTTGAGATTGGTTCAAAGTTTTGATCAAATGTTGAGATGTAAATACAAGTTAGTGTTAAACTTGTAAATTGGGATAGGTTGGGCCGAGAGTTGTAATGGGATGGTGTGATAGCCTAAAATTTTCTTTGTTTGAATCATTAATGCAATTAAGCTTCATTAAAAATTTAAAAATATTTTTGTTTCAAAATTTTGGGAGTGTGTTAATTTTTGGTCGTGTTTTTTAGAAACATTCAGTCATCTATTTTATTTGGAACAATACCGCTCTTAGTTTTTGTAGTATTTGGATGTAGGTATGGAAAAAAAAGGTTGGAAAGGAATAAAACTAGGGGGTCTCGTGTCAGGGCTTAGCACGTCCCGTGCCAAGCCATAAGGGTCGTGCAAAGTCCTATCAGCATGAGACCGAGTTGGATGCCATTAAGGTTCCATGTGCGGGCTAATAATGCACAAGCACAGGACTAACGTGCACCAGCACGACACCAGCATGCGCCGGCAAGAAGCCCACCCCTTGTGGCACGGTGCCACGTGTCGGCACAGATCCCTCCTATGGATCGATATTGCCTCCCTCCTAACCCAATTAAAACTTATCCTACCCCCTATTTAACACCTCTCGTTTCATCCCTCTCCACACCCCAAACCCACTCTTTTCTCTTCCTTGCAAACTAACATAAACACCTTTTCACACTCGTGTAGCCATATATCACTCAATTTTCATCTGATTCATCCACACTTGGTATCAAAATATTCTTCTTTTCGAGCCCTATCTAAATCACTAAAATTTAGCCTTAGTAACTACTCAAATTATCCTATAATATTCTAAGAACATATCCACCTCTAATTGAGTTTTCACCCAAAAAAACTCATTTTTCGTCTGTTCCGAGTGTTAGAGTTGCTTTGGTCCGACCTAGGAGATATTCTTCACATTACTCAAGCAAATATTTCACCACATTCAGAAATTGAGGTACTTGGCCGAGTTCCCTTACCCTTTTGAAGAGGTTGGAGTTGTGAAATTGTTGCTGTTTGATTGCATGCTTGACTTTTTTGGTGCTTAGTAGAATCCTTTTGGGACATATTATTCCGTGTTGGGGTTTTTTGGTGAATACTTTTCTATATTTTTTATGTTGTTAGTGCTATATTTTTGTATTCATCATGTCTCGTAAACAGAGAGTGGAACCTAGTGTACCCTTTACTGGGTTGACTTCCCTCACTTGGGAACAAAAGGAGAGATGGGGACTCCAAGTAGGGCGCCCTATTCAAGAGACTAAGTTTTTACACAAAGAGACCCTTAAGGATCTCAAACTCTACAAACCGGTCAGGGTCCTACTAGGGATGATTGGTATGAAAGAATTCACTACAGTGGCAGCCTTCACCTACATTAGGTATACCCTAGAATTTCTATCCACGGTCACGAAGGAAAACCACACACAAATGGGGCAGTCAATAAATATTCCACTTGGGAGATGTTTCCCATGGCATAACCTATGCAAGGTTGGCAGAAATCTTCAAGTGAAAGCTGCAGAGAGATATGAAGGGGTACAATGAGTCGGACGCAGGGTATGAGTTGTATGCATTTTGGGCTACCATCACCAGACAAGTACGAGGGAAAAAGACTAAAAATAGTGACATAATGAACCTAGCACTAAGGTATGTAGCTCACTATTGAGTATAGTAGTCAGCTGTCATAAGGAGGCTATCACTGCCACTGAGAATGATTGCAGGATTCTTTGGTCGATCTCCATAGGGAAGGCCTACCCTGACCTTTTGGATGATTTCATCACTCACTGCGTTAATCTCTGTATGGCACCATCTCGCACTAGAAAGATGGTGATTGGCACCATCCCGCACTAGAAAGATAGCGATTGGCACTATGGTTTCGCTTCTGGTTCAGTACCACAACCTTCCAGTGAGTGAGGCAAAGAGGGCGAACCCACAAACACCATTTATACTCACTATATCAGTCATGGATGAGGCAAAGCTTATACTGGAAGAGAACCACGCTGTCTTCTTGTTGTACAAGGGCAAGAAGTTCATAAGGTTGCCCCAGCGTGCGAGGACCGCTTATAGCATTAAGTTAAAACTTTAAAATCTTATCATTGACTTGGAGCAGATTCAGAGGTGGTTTTGGGAGAACATTATCCAGGAGAGGAAGATGACACAGAGGGGGAGGATGTGGATGATTGGGAGCAAATCCCGGTGTATCCTGCATAGTTTGTTCCCATTGAGAATCAGCCAGTCCAGCCATAACTAGCATTCCCTTAGGTTATGCTACCTCTGCCATTTGAGAATCCCATAGCATGACCTCCCTCTTTCTATTAGGTATTTGGAGGACCACCCTCTCACCTAAGGCCATTTATTATTCATTAGGAGCCTTACTATTCTGTAGGGCGTAGCGCTAGCAATTCTCAAAGGTAGACCATCTCCTCCCACTATTATGACTTTGCACTGTCAAGCAACCATGGGTTCCTACCTGGCCCAAGATGTAAGTCCCACAGGTACATCATTTTGAGCCACTCTTAGCAAGAGAGACCCAGTTGGCATTAGCCCCAGTTCAGCCCTTCCGGGAGCATGAGTCATAGGCTTTAAGTTGCCTTTTCCATATTCTATGTGGACTCGTCAGCTGCATGGGTCGGACTGGGTACAATCCTTAAGGAACTCTATCTTTGGGGTCAGGTACGATGTTCACAGGTTTTTTACACAGTTAGATCATCATGGGTGGGACACAACAAAGATATTTGATAGGGTTAACAGTCAGCAGCACTACCTGAGGGAAAACTTGGGGAACTTTGATGTACATCATTATGTATGCATTAGCTGATCCATTTAACACATTTATTATCATATTTTGTTTGGTTGATTGCTAGTTTTAGTAAGGTTAGCACGTCAAAGGGTTTAGATCGCCATTGTTGATTTTCTCGTATAAATGTCACATTTTGTAACTTAATTGAGACTAATGGACACTTTGTATTCACGGGCACCCAGATCTTCCTCTTTGATCTTATTAGTAGATTTCTGGTAGGTCATTTTTCATTTTCTTTTGTAGAAGGTCATCCACAAGAGTGGTAGTAGATATTTGAAGGCCATTCACAATAATGGTAGACGATATCGAAGGTCATTTGCAAGGCTGGTAGTAGATGGAATGCCACAAACTCCAAATTGTGGTAGTATATAAAATTGGGACAAAAAAAAGGAAGATTCAAAGTTCAAGAAGGCCAAAGGAGAAATGGAAAGATCGTTGTTCACGGTTGCACAAATATTTTGGAAATATCCAAAAAGATTCAGCACTTTAGGGTGCCACCATTGGATTTTTATTCTTGAGCTCTAAAATATCGACTATAAGAACACTCAAATCGGACCAACGGTTCATCCTTAGCGGAGCAAAGAAGTTAACCAAGTAAACCAACCACGACCAGCGCTGACCGCACAAGCCCGCTATGATCCAAGAGGCATGGATTGTACCAAGCATCACGGCCAGTGTTAGGAAGCCTTGGCACGGTCCATATCACCTGTCACGGGCTATGTCAAAATTTGGCACGAGGGGTATCCTTTTTCATGCTAAAAATAAGCTAAGTATTGGACCGGGACGTTCCATTTTATACGGTCCATGCTATTTAAAGTCACAAATACTAAGACCTGCCCACGGGGTGTGAAAAATAATGAGGGCTTAGTGAGGTACTGAACAAAACAAATTTCTAGCCAATGGGGTGCCACAAATGATGCATGGCGAGGATCAGAAGAAGAAAAACAAATACCTTGTCATCTGCCCACGCAAGATGACACGGGACATGCCAGTATGAACTAGCACAACCCATGCCCCATTTGATGCCCCGTACCAGCATGACCAACACGACCCGTGCCATGGATAGGATCCCGCATTGAAACGAGCCCCTTGGCCAGTGGGAGACCATTGTCGTGCCTCTCAAAGATAGTATTTATAAGCCCTAATTGCGACTAACTACTAGAAAGTAGATGGTGGCAAGTCGGGGTCATCCACGAGGAAAATGGGATTTTATCGAGTGTTAAACGTAGTTAAAAAGCATACGAAGAATTTACTCTACATGTGGTAACAAACTTGGGGGGTTTGAGTTTAGAAAACACTATGACTAATTTAAATAACTAAATTAACCAACAATTAGAGAAAACAATATAACTACGAATACACTAGTACGAAAGATGTAATTAAGGTGATAACAAGTCTTGGCCGCAATTGGTTTATATTTCTAGTTATCCTTTTATCATCGACTAATCATCCTATTTTTATGCATTAATCACATTTTTTTGGAGAACTTATCAACACCTTCTGAGTAAATATATTTCTCGCCTCTCCTCGGTTATAGTTAAAGTGGGCGATCGGTGCAACACAATAACCATTACCCTCGGGTCACCCTAGACGATCGGCATCATAGACTTTCCCGAGAATAGAAATACAAATGGAGAACCAATACAACTAACACAATATCCTACATGTGATATTTATTGGGATAGCACAAATATATCTACTAATAACGACCAAAAGGATCGGCCTTCATGCTAATCGTTACCTGTGAGCCACATTGATAATTAGTCAAACCCATTCAAATTCATCTCAAATCTAAGCAATTTAATCAATCAATAATCATAATTAGTTGTCACACCCAATTATAACTTAACATCAATTAACGATAATCGCATCGACAAAATGACAAATTCTTCCGGGTTTAAAAAAACTAGCAAAGAATCAATTCATAATCTCAACTAGTTGATCATCCTAGTCTAAATCATGCATTAATCACACAACAAAGCATAAAACATACTTGATAATCAAAGAACAAAATAGGATAAACCAAGTCTCACAAATTCATACTAGAAATGCTTACCAATTGCTCCCAAGATGAAATCTATGCTAGATAATGAAAACCCATAACAAATCTACAAGAATCCATTGAAGAAATGAAAAATTAAGAAAATATGAAGCAAAAATATGGTTTTGAGACACAAAGTCGGGCTTAGACAAATGGGGAAGAAGGGGGCTGTTTATAGTCCAAGGAAAGTGCCAAATTATGTTCTGATGCTGCGGCCCGCAGAGATGTCCCACGGCCCGCAGAGGAGGCGCTGCCCTCTTATTGTTTCCTTCGCCACGGGTGAATTGCTGATCCATTTTTAGAGTTCTTGTAGTCGATTTTATAGTGGTCGAGAAGACAAATCCAATGGTACCATTCTCAGAGGCTGATTCTTCTGGGATAATTTCCAGAACTCGGTTTAACTTTTGGATCACAATTCATCCTCTTCTTTGTCTTCGTTCTTCGACCCTTTTATCTTCTACCACGTTTTGACTCATGGCCGTCAATCTTCTACCATCCTTGAAAATGGCCTTCATTCAAATACTCCAAAGTTCTTACAAGCAATCTACAAATTAAGCTCACAAAAAGGAATCTAGATGCTCGTAATGACAAAAAATCCATTAGACTCAAACTAGGTTTCAAATTGAAGGATTTAGATATGAAAACTGATAATGGTTATCTAAACCCCTTATGATGTAAACCTACCTAAATCTAGAAATATTCCAACAAAAATATAACAAAATAGATGTTAAATGCTTTAGAAAATACATGCATTTGACTTCTCATCACCTCCCCTTAATGAATTCCTTCATCATTGAAGCAAGATCTTGGACTTGCTAGTCAAGCTTTGGGGAGTGAGCGGATTCTTCTAGTGTCTTTACCCGTGACTGGCTTCCAAAGTGTCGCTTACCATTTTCCTTTTCCTTAAATAAGGCCATAGCGTCCTTGTGGATTTTGTTTTAAATAGAACTATTACATGTGGAATTCACCATCCATATGTATTCATTGCACAAGCCCTCAAAGAAACAGTACACTAGATCTCCCTCCTCGAATGAATGATAGGGACAATGTGCCAACATCCAGTTGAATCGCTCCCAATATTCATACAGAGATTCATTCGGGAGAAGTAAATTATTGGAAAACCATTTCTTCAATCCAACATAATTTGAAACTGGGAAATACTTTTTAAGGAACCTACACTTCATATGAATCCACGAAGTGATACAGCCCAGTGGTAGGTAGTAAATCCAATCCTTAGTAGTATCTCTCGGCGAGAAGGGAAAAGATATTAAATTATGATACTTCTTCGACACCCCCTGGGGTTTCATGTTGGTGCCAACCAAATGAAACTCCGAGAGGTGTTTGTTGAGATTCTCCCTGACCATCCCGTGAAATGTAGGCAAATACTTTATCATTCAACTTTTGAGTTCGCAAGTAACATTGGGCAGCAAGGGTGGGAAGACAATGGAAAGGGGTTGATTCTCTAAATTCGGAGCCATCAACTTCCTAAGTATTCTATTATCTTCTACCATAGCTCATCTCTCTACTTCTACAAAAAACAGTTGGTCCTTGCAGAACCTCTTCTTCAGTTCTCATTCTCCTCATTTTTTGACCACAAATATAGATTAGGGGGTTTCTAATCTAACAACAACTGATCATGCAATTCAGAGAATTTAATTTATATTAAACTAGCCTTGGATATATTTTCGTAGCATGACTGATGAATGAATTTCATCTTAGATTCTATCGTATATCAGACATATAAACATCTAGCATGCCTACATCACATAGTGGATGATAGTCGACCATTCCCAATGTCTGTCACATAAAGGTTCATTGGCATATTATAGGTTATCACAACTACCTCCATAATTAGGGAAAGTACGTCAATCGAACAAAAGATCTGAGTTGCGCTTCTCTTTCCCTGTAAAATCACTCTCAATGCTAACACACCCCCTCTTAAATGATAAAGTGCCTGAGTAGTCGGCTTGCGTATATAGCAACCATTAGGTATGGAAGTAAGGAAAATAAATCCCAGGCACTATACTATAGACACTTTTCCCTCAACCCATAGAGGCAAAGGATTTGGCATCTCATGATGACTCTAGGGTTGAAACAAATATGGTCGCTACACAAAAACCCTAGTTGCTACAAACTATCATGCTCATTTTATATGGGTACACCAAGGGTTTGCACCTCCTGTTAGGGGCATCTATTATCCCTAACATGCATTATTACTGATCGGTGATCTAATCAAGCTAGGCTGTAATTATCAGAATGGTATTCTCGATCATACATGCATGCACTTACATCGCTGGTACTCATGAAGCTACTGTAGGCCAAACCCAACACTTCCAATGTAGCAAACAGGCCTATAACGATAACAAATCAAATATTTAACTATGGTACATCATAGAATATACATAATATGCATCATACACGAATATAAATCACAAGTAAAAATGAATATTCATAAACATAAAAGATAGAAAGATCTAGTATCTCACAAAATCATTACATAGTCATAAACACAAACAAATCCCCAAGTAATTACACTACTCCATGGACATTAAACCTAATACAATCATTAGATTCAAATCCATTGGCATAAACTATGAAATAGGAAATGACAAGAGAAGAAGAGTTAGTCTCTTTCTCTCTCTACCTACTCTTAAAACTAGACTTACAATAATGATTCCTCTTGATGATAAACCATAGTAGACTAGTGCTTATTTAGATACACTAGTGGAGAACATGCTTAGTAAAGGTGGTTCCTTTGGACCAGAGAAGTCACTTCCAAAGTGACTTCTTTGGTCATGCCTTTGATCCTACACGATGAAAGGCGGTTCTGGGAGTACACAAAATACCTAGCCAAGAAATTTCTTGCATTGTTGATATTATCTTATGAATACGGCTTAAGCACCTTTTGAATCTATGAAACAAAAGTAGTAACAATATTAGATATTGAACGACATCTTACGTTGCTTACAAAATCTGGAGAGAATAATCTCAGTACTCATTTCATAGATTTCTAGGTAATCCTCGCACACATGTTGGACACATTCCCCTAAGTATAGCATCACGTAATAGCAGAATTCCTTTGTATGTTCTTGTTTCTTGTACTAATAAACAAGATTTAAATTAGTTACAATTAATTATAATAAGTGATGAATAAATAGTATTTCGCAACATGAAAAAAAATCACATCGGGTACAAATACCCAATCCAGCTCTTGTCCTTTTGGTTAACAAAAATAATAAATGTACCTTCCAAATGAAATTAGTAACATCAATTAGCCAGGAAATGATCATGAATTATTAAAAATTTGCACAAAGAAAAATGCTATATGACTTACAATAAGTATAGGGATATTATCATTTGGTTTACTTGGTCACATCTCCATAGGTCTTCAAAGTCAGTCCATGATGCGATGATGTCTCACTTTTAACCAAATACACGATCATTTCCCGAGAATATATATGTTGAGTTCCATTGGTGTTTGGCCATGAAATCATACAAGACCCTCACAAAATACGGTGACTCCTTCATAACATGTGCCCAGGTGATAGGGGGTTTTGTATTCTTTGTCACTTCAACGATCAGTTTAGATGTTATAATTGGTGTCTCCTTCAAATGACTATCGTTAACCAGGTCTATGTAAATGAGGCAACAAGGCCATTCTAGAAACATTTCTATGAATATCCCACTCTTTTGTAGTGGCCATCTGAAATTGGTAATAGGGCATTGAGCACCTTGGGGTTCTCCTTTTGAACCCTACAAATCCCATGACCTCTTGGAACAGAATGATGATGTCGCATCGACTTGTATAGAATTCCATCAGCAATGTGTAATGGCTTACCCTTTTCACCTTGATAAATGTATAGCTCACACAAATGAGATATCTACATTATGAGGGAGAAAATACATATGTAAAATAAATCTGTAGCCAAATACTTATCAAAGAGCCCGGCGTGCTTGATCAACCTGTGAATCAATACTTCTTGGTGCTCTATCCCCTTTTCTCTATTGAGGGATGATGTGCACTTTTATGCATGCATTAACCAATGCATTCAATACATTTATTATCATATTTTGTTTGATTGATTGCCAGTTTTAGTTAGGTTTAAACGATAAAGGGTTTAGATGGCCATTATTGATTTTCTTGTCTAAATTATGAGTTTTGAAGACTTAATTGAAACTAATGGACACTTTGTATTCACGAGAACCTAGATCTTCCTTTGTAGAAGGCTATTTGCAAGGTTAGTAGATGGAATTGAGCCAGGGAAAATGGATTCAAAGTTCAAGAAGGCCATGAAAGAAGTGTAGGAATTGTAGTATGAGAATTGCACGGAGTTCTTCGAACGATCCGAGAATAATAAGCCTTTGTGGGTGGCACCTTGGATTTTTTATTCTCGAGCACTATAAAATTGAGTACAATAACTATCAAATCACATAAGCGATTCAATTGTAGTGGAGCAAACAAGCCAGCTGGCCAACCGGTCGACACAGTCCATGCAAAGTGGCTTGCACGACCAGTGCAAAGGCCTTTTCACGAACTGAGTACGTTGGTACCGGCCATTACACAATGGGTCCAAAAACACTCCCAAATGGCTAAGTATAGGCACGTTCCACTCGATTTTACACCGCCCATGCTGTTTCAAGTCCCAAAAGTTATGACCAGCCAATGTGGTATGAGAAATAACACTGGCTGAACCAATTTTCTGAGAAAAAGGCCTTCAAGTTGATGGGATGCTCTAAATGACACGAGGTGTGCAAATCAGAAGTTTCAGAGCAAGTACCATCCCAGGGTCCATGTAGGTCCGTGTGGGCTATCTTGCACGAGACTACATTGAGCATGTCAGTCTGTACGCCCAGCTTGGGATGAGGCTGCACGGCCCGTGTCACTCCATACGGGACGCTCTGCATGAGGCTGCATGGACCGTGCGATGACACACGAACCGTTTTGCATAATCCTTCACAGACCGTCATGTCTACCATTGGCCGCGTAAATTCCATCTGCTATGGTGTTTTTACCATTTCGGGCCATTTTCAAGCCCCAATTCCCTAAAAATATATAAATGGACCTTAGTCTACTTGGCTTTAGAGGGAATGCTTATTTTTCATCTACTAGAGTTGACTAGAGGGAGAAAATACTCTTCCTTCTCTCTAGGTTCTTTTACTTTCTTCTATTTATTTTTGTTTGCCCGAAAGTGTTGGATCCAATGAAATACTTGTGTTCAATGCTTAGGGAATAGTTAATTAACTTGGGAATTATGTTTCTATTCATGTATTAATGCTTATTTTGTGAGATTTATTAGATCTACCATTTCTATGTGTTTTCTGATAATTATGTTGGCTTGTTCTTCATATTCTTGTGAATGCATAGTTGTCACACTTAGTTAGCACACACCATAGTATTCTTTCATGTTGATGCACTATTGATACCCCCTGGGGAAGGAAACCTAGATGCGTTTGGGGTAACGATGGGTCTGAATCCACGTGGATGTGTACACATAGGTTACCGTGTTAACGTTACAATCGAACATGAACTAGTAAGCTGCGCGAGTTAGTCTGAAGGGTTACGTGTAGAGATAGATAAAGTAGAAAACTAGGGTTATCTTTAAAACCCTAGTGTCATCGATAAAATGCCTACTTCCTTTTCCTTTGTAGGCCTAGGGGTAGAGCGTTCATAGTGTTCCACCTGAGACTTAATCGCATAGAGAGGAATTAGACCTGCACAAGGAGCCCTTGCCATTGTTGAACTTCCCTAGTTCAGGAGGCATTCTGATGGAAATTTTTATACCCAAACCCTTATGTGACAGATAAGGGGAAGTTTTGACCATCGTCTGTACTACATGTTATAAACACTGGAATAAGTTCATAGTTCTTGCATGTCATGAAATCAAGGATCAAAATGATAATTATCATGTTACGAAAATATTCCCTAAGTGCTAGTTTATATTGTTTATTCTTGTGATCAAATTGTATGTTAGTAGTTTTTGTAAACCTCCCTCCAAATGCTTGTTTTACCAACACTGATTATCCCTAACAAGTTGTCGGATTGATGACCCAATTACGGTTGTTTGTAATTGATTATTATATTCCTAACATCTCTGTAAATGACCCTGGTATTTTCCCTATCAACAAATTTTGGTAGTATAATAGTAGGAATGGGAGAAATAATACAAATATCTATCTTTTATTGCGTCCTCCTCTCAATTTTAATTAGTAGACCGTCCCTGATTTATTGAATTAGCGACGCCTAGAGGGCGTGGGTTAAATTTTGGCATCGCTTTTGGGGATGTTAGTTTAACGGTCTAGTATTTAACTTGTATAGCGTGTTAGTTGAGTAGTTAGTGTTTTTCTTATTCTTATTTGTTGGTTTTTGTTGTTGAGCTTTCTTGCTAGTATCCAGTTACTTCTAATCCCTTTTGCTAGTGTTGTTTTAGTATTCTACTATTTTATTCCCTGTTTGTGGTACACACCGGTACCACTAACTTGGGAGTTTTACATCATCCAACAGAATACACAGGTGGAAGCAACGAAGGAGGAGGAGATCTAGACATGAAGTTCTATAAGAACCAATTTTTGTAGTTGTAGAGAGAGAAGAAATGGCGGAAGATAACTGCACTTTAAGGGAGTTGATGGCTCCCAACTTGGTGAAGAATTGGTGAAGAATCTAGGTGGTAAATTGGTGAAGAATCTTATGATTGATTTAGGAGCCTCTATTAATGTAACATGTCTTGCATTTATGAGAACTTGGAATTAGGTGAACTTAAAAAAACTAGGGTAGTTGTCCAAATGCCCGATCACTCTCAAGCTATTCCTCGGGGTATAGTAAAGGATGTTATGGTTTGAGTTGGAAATTTAGTGTTTTCAACCGACTTCTATGTCCTGATGTTGCACACGACGGTGGTGCACCCTCAACGGTTTTGACATATACAAATCTAAGCATGATTCACCTGATCCTTCTCTTGTGTGTAAAGGCATAAATTAAGTGAAGAACTTGCTCAGTGTCAAAAATCTCACGTGATTAAAAATATTAAATGCCTAAATGATATTCGTGAAGATGATGAGGTGTTACCCGACATAGAAATCTTGCATGCTCTATCTTCTATGAATGAATTTTTTGACGATACACTTGTTGATGAAAATACTTCCTCTAGTGTGATTGAAGATTCTTCACTTCCAATATATCACACTAACTTGCAGCAAAAAAGGAAGCGGGTTAAGGAAATAATCATTCCTAAAACCCTTCCTATTCCCAAAGTTAACAATAATGTATATATGATTGAAAAAGATGGACATGTTTAGTAGGTTTTGCCAAAGGTGAAGGGTAAGTTTATGGTAATGTGAAGACCTATCCACAAGGACGTGTTTGTTGGTGGTGTCAATGATGGTCATTTTGATGACCCATCAAACTATTTTTCTTAGTTTTTAAAATGCATGAAACAATAAGTCATGAGGATGACAATAAAAATACGGTGCTTTCTATTTGATATGAGTAGTTCAAGAATTTTTCTTTAATTTTTTGGGAATGTGTTTGATTTTTTGTGGCATTTTAAGGATCATTAGTCATCAAAATTATCCTAGAATAGTGCTACTCTTGGTTTTCATTTTTTTTGGGTGCAGGAATTTAACGGGGAAGTTGGAAGAAAATAATTCAAGAAAACCTCATCCTAAAATGGGCCGGCACGAACGTATATAGGCACGGTCTAAGCCAGACCACACAAGGCTGATTAGGCACCAGCAAGAGGTTTTTCATGTGCTGGCACGAAGCTCCTAGGCAGTGGCAGAATTGGGGGAGGGAGCTGGTACGGCCGCGCCCCAAACCTTCGGTGAATGAAAGTGTAGATATACATGTATTTTTCGTCCGCCCTAGTAAAATTAATGTTGGAAGTGCTAAACTCCGCCCCGCCCAGGATCTGCCCCTCCTCAAAGTTTTGGTCTAAGTCTGTCACTGCTCCGAGGTGCCAACATGAGGCTTCAGGTGCTAGCTTGAGGGCTTCTCGCGTTGGCACGAGCTGGACTGTACCAGCACGAAGGGAAGGTGTGCTAACACGAAGGATGCTGATGTGCACCATTATGCATACATTAGCCGATGCATTTAACACATTTATTATTATCTTTTGTTTTGTTTGATTGCTAGTTTTAGTTAGGTTTGCACGACAAAGGGTTTAGATGACCTTTATAGGTTTTCTTATATAAATTCTTAGTTTTGTAGACTTAATTGAAGCTAATGGACACTTTGTATTCATTGGAACCTAGATCTTACTTTTTGGTCTCATTAGTAGGTTGCTCGCGAGTTCTTTTTTCTCCTCTTTTTGTGGAAGGCCATCCGCTAGGGTAGTAGTAGATATTTGAAGGCCATTAGCAAGGATGGTAGATTCTTATTCTCAAGCTCTATAAAATTGACTAGAAGAACTCTCAAATTGGTTCAACAGTTCACCTGTAGCAAGGCAAACAAGTCAGCCGACCAAACCGGCCATGCCTGGCATGGACCGCACAAGGCCATCACGAGGGCCAGGCCTAGAACGACCCATTCCAAGCAATATGGCCCGTGTCAGGGGTCCTTGGCATGACCCGTTCCACCCAACATGAGTTTTACCAAGTTCCAGCACTGACCATGCCCATTCTGGCTAGCTGTGCACCCCAAATCATCCTTTCACTAAAAAATTAGCTAAGTATACTGTGCCCATTTCATTTTACACAGCCTGTGCCATTTTAAGTTACCAATGCAAAGACCAGTCGATAGGGTGCAAAAAAAACAACACATCCCGTACTGAGATACTGAGAAAAATAAGGTTCCAGCTGATGGGATGTGTCAAACGACACGAGGTGTGCATCAGAAAATAAAAAATAGAGTGCCGGTCCACGGCCTGCAACGGTTGACACGGACCGCTCTGCCAAAGTGTCACGCTAGTAAGAGGTTCCCTCTACCGGCAAGGGCCGTGCCAGGCACTACCCCCGCACCGGTTGCGGCTGCTAGGGATTTTTGCCATTTTGGGCCTATTTTCCCCTCAATTCCCTACTACTATATATGGATCTATGTCTACTAGGTTTAAGTTTATGCTCATTTTTAGATCTCAAGAGTAGGCTAGAGAGAGAAAATACTCTTCATTCTCTCTAGGTTCTTTTCTTTTAATCTTTTTATTTTTCTTCTGTCCAAAAGTGTTGAATCCAATGGGGTTCAATGCTTAGGGAGTAGGACTCTTACGTGGGAACATATTTGTATTCAAGTGTTAATTCATTTTGTGAGATTTATGGATCTACATATATCTATGTGTTTTGTGATTATTATGTTGGCTTGTTCTTATAATTTTCGTGAATTGCATGATTGGCACACTTTGTTGGCACACGCCTAAGTCTACTTTAATGCTGTTGCACTATTGCTACCCCCAGGAAGGAAACCTAGATGTGCTTGGGGTAAAGATAGTCTGGATTTGTGTGGGTGTGTGCACGAAGGTTATGAATGTTAATCATCATGATCGACCATGCTCTAGTTAGCCAATTATGCTGTTCGAAGGGTTGCGGGTAAAGATAAACTAAGTAGTAAATTAGGATTATCTTGTTGATTCTAGAGCTATTGATAAGATGCCAAGTTCCTCTGCCTTTGTAGGCCTATGGGTAGTGCGTTCGTGGTATCCTACTTGGGACTTAATTACACGGGGGAGAATCAGACTTGCATAATGAGCCATTGTCGTTGTTGCACTCTCCTAGTTGCGGAGGCAATGCTGATGGAAGATTTAATATGCGCAACTCTATGTGATAGATAGGGGAAGTTTTGACCATTGTTTGCACCATATGACACAAATACTAGAATATGGTTTAGTTCTTTTATTTAATGAAATCGATGATTGAAATGACATTAATCATGTTACACAAATATTCCCTAAGTGTTAGTTTATATTGTTAATTATTGTGATCATTTCCATGCTAGTAGTTGTTTGTACAACCCCACTTCCAATTACTGTTTTCACAACACTATTTATTCCTAACATGTGGTTGGATTGATGACCCGATCACCATTGTGTTTAGTTAATTATTAGATTAATGTAGATGACCTTGGTACTTGCCACAATCTACCAATCTCGGTAGTGTAGTAGTAGGAACACGAGCAACACTATAAATTCTATCTTTGATCCCTAAAAATCCTTCTCTCATATTTTCAACAATTCTCGGGAGGGGGAGGGTCAGATGCTATGTGCCAGAACAAGGGTGCCACACGCCTGACATAAGCTGCTGTCACACGCCCTACACGAGCCAACACGTGTCAGCACGGATTCGTCCTAGGGATGCATGCATCCTACCCATACTACCCAATCAAATCCTTACTAAACCCTGATATAAACCCCTCATACCCATCCTTTCATCCTCACTTCTACTCCTCTCCTCTAAACCGAATTCTACTCCCTCTCCCTCACGAAAACCATTTTGGCCATAACTTTCTCAATTTTCCTCCAATTTGACTCTAACATATATCAAAATCTTCATCTTTCCGAGTACAACAAAAACCATTCATCAAATTCTATAGAAAAATCACATTTTCAACAGAAATTTAAAAACCAGTTCGGCCAGATTTTGAGTTTTCTCCCATAACTCAATTTTTGGTCCATTCCGGCTGTTGGAGTTTACTTCAAGAGGATCTAGGAGAAGTTCCGCACACTTATCAAGCATGGATTTTGTCCCCAACCATCACCTTGAGGTATTCAACCAACCTTGGTTATTTGGATAAAATTGAAGTTTCTTGGGTATTTTGCATGCTTTGATTTTGGGGGCACTAGTGTGATATATGGATTGTTGTGTGAGAATATTTTAAGTGGGGGTGTTCGGTAGGAAATTTTTTCTTTTATTGTTGATTATTAGTGCTTCTTTGTATTATATATTATAATGCCTCGTAGACGGAGTGGGAAGCTAGTGTACCTTTTATGAGGCTGACCACACTCAGTCCGAAGCACCAAGAGCGGTGGGGTTGTCTTGTTGAATACCCCATCCAAGAGACTTAGTTTGTAGATGTGAGGATCCTCAATGACCTCAAGCTCTACAAACTGGTCAAGATACTCTTACTTGGATCGGGATTAAGGAATTCACTAAGGTGGCAGCCCCCACCTACACTAGATGTGCACTAGAGTTCCCATCCACCGTTTTGAGGGCCACCAATGGGAAGAGAGATAAGGTAGTTAGATTTATCTAGGGGGATGTGGCCCGATCTATGACTCTTCAGGAGATAGCTCGGGTATTTGGGTGGAAGTTTTACACGAGAGTTAGGGGGTACAAAGAGCCGGCTATTGGTTTCAATTTCTGTTCGTTCAGGCCCTCAATCACTTGACTTCCATATAAAGGGAAAGAAAACACAATGATATAGTACACCCGATGATGAGATATATGGTGTAACTTCTGAGTGTGGTGGTCGGTTACCATAAGGAGGAACCGAACTACACTAACAAGGACTGTAGGATCTTATGGTCTATCTACACTGGGAGGAGTTGTATTGATTTGGATGAGTTCATTGGGGACTATATCCACCTCTCTAAGAAATTGATGGGGAAGATACCTATCAGGAGGATGATATTATTTTTGGTAGGGCATTTTGAGACTTAGGTGAGCAATGACACGCGGGAGAACCTGAATGTTGCCTACACTCTTTTTCCCGTAGTCATGGATGATACAGGTGGAGGATGGCATCACCCCCTGGCTATACAAGGGCTAACATTTCATGAGGCTTCCCCAGGAAGGTAGGACTACACTGGCCAAGACCTTCTTGATTCAGGATTTGACCATATAGCCCGATATGGACTCTTAAGTTATATTGGCTGTCCATATGGAAAATGTTGAACAGGAGAAGGATGGCGAAGTTTGGGAGAAGATAGCATAGCCCTTCCCCATCTACCACCAGTTCACTGAGTCGACCCAGATCTTCAGCAATTTGTGCCATCCCATCAGTCCTCACAATTGGTGTCTCCATCAACATTTGAGCAACCCCCAGTACCAAAGCCCCCAGTGGAGCAGGTATTTGGAGCACCAGAACTGTATCTGGGCCCTCACATTAAAGAGTAGTCTTTTCATTCTACAGGGTACAATGGCAATGATTCTTGTAGGTACAACTTCACTATGACCACTTTGCAGAGTCTAGTAGGCATATGACTCCTTACGCTCATGAGCCACACTGCCACAGCGTATCCATCCCCTCTCACCACGGGATGAACTCATGTATGCACCCACAGTTCAGCCCATTCTGGAAGCATATCTCTCAGGGTTTCCAATCACCATCTTTATACCATATTTAGGATCAGCCACAATGACTGGAGTGGATGCAGTTGTGAGACGATGCCATTTTTTGAGTTGGATGTGATATAAATCGACTCGGTGCCAATCTGGACTATCATGAGTCAGACACTGTACAGAGGCTTGATCGAGTCGATGAGAACCTTCACGAGTCGAGGACAGATATATAGACGGTGTTGGATAACGTGAGGGAGATCATTGACAGGCTGAGAATATCAGGCATCGGAGGGAAAGTACCTAGCAAAGTTGGAAACCATAAAGGGTAACTTAGGCAAAAATGAGAAGAGAGCCCGAATAGGTCAAAAGACCTAGGTAAAAATGAGAGGCTAGGCCCAACTAGGCTGGAAAACCTAGGGAAAAATGAGAGGGCATGTGGAAAAATGTTAGAGGTGAGTTCCATATGTGAATGCTAGGATGAAAACCCAAAAGGGTTCCTAGGCAAAATGAGAGAAATTGGAAACGGAACTTGAACATCTTTTGGCTACTTTTGGCAGTTTCTTCATCAACACTTGTTAAATTGTCTTTGGCGGTTTATTCAGATTAGTAAGCTACTCTAGCACTTATCATTCTACTTAGCCTATTTTCCACATTTTTTCCTTTTATGTATTTTTCGTGGATAGGTTACTTTAGCATCTTCGGAGAGAGTGAGAGTTGTGAGATTCTTACAACATTTTTGGGAACTAGGGTAACTTAGGAATAAGTTGAATGTGTTGATTAACTTCTCTTTACATGCTACATTCCTCTTTGATCATTTCTCATTTTTTTATTTGAGGAGTAAAGGTTTCAGTGTGGGTGGATAGATGTACACCATTATTCATGCGTTAAACGATGCACTTGACACATTTGTTATCATCTTTTGTTTGGTTGATTGCTAGTTTAAAGGGTTTAGACAGTCATTATTGGTTTTCTTGTCTAAATTCCAAGTTTTGCGGAGTTAATTGAAGCTAATGGACACTTTGTATTCACAAACACCAAGATCATTCTTTGTGATGTTATTAGTACGTTGCTCGTGAGTACTCTTTCATCATATTTTTGTAGAAGGCCATCCGCAAGGGTGGTAGAAGCTATTTGAAAGCCATTCGTAAGCATGGTAGTAAATGAAAGGACATGGAATCCAAAGCATGGTAGTAGAAGGAATTGAGCCCTAGAAAGGCGGATTCCAAAATTCAAGAAGGCTAAGAAAGAAGCGGTGGAATTGTAGTCCAAGAATTGCATGGAGTTGTGGGAATTATCCTAGAAGAATCCACCACTGTGGGCGGAACCATTATATTATTCTTCTCGAGCACTATGAAATCGACTACAAGAACTGTCAAATCAAATAAGCAGGTTATCCGTAGCGAAGCAAACAAGTCAGCTGACCAACCGGCTGACATGGTCCATACACGAAGGCAAGACCATCCATGTTGGTCCGTATAAATTTACTTACACGACCCATGCAAGTTTACACAGACTATGCACATTCGTGCGGGCTGTTACGCAATGGGTCTAAAAACACTCCCAAACGGCTAAGTATGCGTTCCAAGTCTTAAAAGTTAAGACTAGTCCACGGGGTGTAAGAAATAGCATGGGTTGCGCCAATAAATTGAGCAAAAATTCCTTCTAGCCAACGAGCTACTCCAAATGACACGGAGCACGCACATTAGAAGTTCTGAAGCAAACACCAGCCTACAGTCTTTGCCGGTCCATGCAGGCCACCTTGCACAAGGTTGCATAGAACATGTCAGTCCTTACGCCCAGCTTTGTACGAGGCTGCACGACCCCTGTTTCTCGATGCAGTCCGCCCTGCACGAGGCTGCACAGACCGTGTCGTGGTGCATGGGCCATTTTTCATGAGCCTGCATGGACTGTGCCATCTGCCACCGACTGTGCCAGGACACCATGAAACAATAAGAATTTTTTTAAAGATGCTATTTCGGGCCTTTATCACGAGTCGCGAAGATTTGGTTGCGAGTCGCAACAGATGTGTGGCCAGAATATTTTTTTATTTTTTCTGGTACTATAAAAGCACACTTTACCCTCTCTCTTCACCAACGCTTTCTTCCGGATTTTCTACAGCTCAAAACCCTAGTTTTCTCTATCTTTTTAATCTTGTTTCATCTTTCTTTTATGTTTTATTTTCTTTGGATTGTTAGAATGGTTCTTAGTAGCTAAACTAAACCCATGTAGTTAGATTCTCCATTTTGCTCTTTCATGAACATTTTTTTCTTAGTATTTATTGTGCCATTAATGTTGATGTTTACTTCATTTATGCTATGAGTTGTTTGAGAATATGAAGTGTTTGTATGATTGAGTGTTAGGGTGTTAGGAAAGTGTACAATTTGTTAGCTCTTTGGCAAGAAAATCTAAGAACAAGGAATTAGACCTCCTAAGTTAGCACTAAGAAGTTGAATCTTGAATGTTGATTGTTCTAGGTTTAATCTAGTACATGCTTTATTTTAAAAATAGATAGACATTTGGTAGAATGCTTGTAGTTATCAAATATATGTCTCTTTGTGTATGATTTCATTGATAAAATACATTTATAGCATTGATCATCTAAAGTGATCATCAATGAGGTTTGCAAATAGTCGTTGAACGTCTTTGTGAATTACTAAGAAAGGAATGTTTATCTTCGAAATGAAGTGATAGCAATCACCATAGGCATTAAATGTGAATGAATGAGTAATTGTCTCAATTGCACCCAAGGCTTTGTCATTTTTGATTTCATCATATTTTTAGTAACTTGTTCCATGATTAGCATAATTACTTTACTTGGTTAGTTGTTTTGTCTTTAAGTTCGTAACTTAGAAAAACTAACCAAAACCCCCCTTTACTTACTTTTATATATCTATATATATATATATATCTAGGCTATTATCCCCCTTATATACAAAATCCCTTAGGAAGATCCTTCTTTATTGTAGATGACTCCGATTTGACACTTTTTGCTTAATTGTAATTAGGAACAAGCTATAAGAATGATAAATTAAAACTTTGAGAGGTACGGAGATGACCTCCCACGGTGGGGGGCCAACTTCTTCATGAAGCCTTTTAACCCAATCTGATTCCTTGACCGATTTGTAGAGTTTAAGGTCCTTGAGGGCCCTCTCACTTACAAACTTGGTCTCTCGGATGGGGCATTCCATAAGACGCTCTCATTGCTCTTGATACTCCACACTGAGTGTTTGCAACTCCATAACTGGGACACTGGGACAAGCTCTCTGTCTCCAAGGCATGATGATAGTAAGAAAAAATATACAAACAGATAGAAACAACTAACAGCCAAAAAATCTCAACAGCTTCCCACAGTCAAACTCTCCCAGTAAAAGATGTAATCACACTCAAGCCCCCTTAACAAGTCCTAAACATGCAATATCTAAAAATTCCAAAAATACTTTTTTTTCTAAATTCATCCAAAGAGTTTGGTTGATTACCTAGGTGAGAGTAGGTGATGAAATCTAGTGAATTGATGCTCTTGGAGTGTGCGAGACTCCTCTTTGAGAGGAGAAGATTTTGGGACAAATTTGAGGGAATTTAGTTAGTAAACGAGGCAGCTATATGGATTTTAGGCTTAGGAAAAGGTGTAGTTCACATTTTTAGGCTATTGGGTTTTTGGTGAAGAAGGATAGTGATGAACAAGGTGAAGAACGAGGTCATTTATAGAAAGGCTCGTTAATTGTGATTGGTGAATCTGGCAGCACGTGCGATAATCATGTCCGTGCCATTTGAATGCCTTGTGCTGTTCATTCCGGCATGACCTATGTATGAAAGCCTGGTATTCCAACACGAGGTTTGGCATGGCCCATGCCAAGCTCAGTTCCTTCAAATTTTAACACAAAATTTCCCACCCAAAAACATGAAAACCGAGTATAATACTATTCTAGTCAAAATCTTATGACTAATAATCCCTAAAACATCACAAATAATGAAACACTTTAATCACAAAAAAAATTCAAAACCTTGTGACACAAAATAGAAGCACCGTTTCTTTATTTTCATCCTTCCGATTTATTTTTCATGCATTTTCAAAAGCTAATTAAAATAGTTCAGTGGATCACCAGAATCACCATCCTTGACACCACTCATGACCACGTCTCTATGGATGGGTCTCCACATTACCTTAGGCTTACCCTTAAATTTAGGAGATAGATACCGAACACATTCATTCTTCACTATAGTTGACACATTCTTGTTGATTTTGGGAATATGAAGTTGTTTAGGATGTTTTATTTCCTTAATCCTCTTCCTTCTCCGTTGCATGTTAGTGTTCGCAATTGGAAGCAAATCAATCTTAATACTACAAGGAACATCAAAATCACGCGTATCAACATTCGTGTCATCAAAATTGTCATTCAAAGAAGATAGAATATGCAAGGTTTCAATAGTGAGTATCAACTCATCACAATCAAAATTACTAACCTTAGATAATATGGATCTCTTAGCCAATTCTTTGAGTTTAGGAAGTGGCCGAGGAGATTTAAATCCTCGCCAGTCTCCACCAAGCGCTGCATGTTAGTGACCATAGAATTTATAATTAAAAGATCTTGAGTAAACTCACGCATGGCATAGGTATCAGCAACATTATCACCCCAATCGAAACTCAAATCATTATTTATCTCATAACTTTCATTACAAAACTCATCAAGACCTTCATCCTCATAAGTCATGCACGGTTCATTACATTGAACAAGTTCATCACATAAAGATATACCATTGCACACAAGAGAAGAAATTGGTAATTCATGTTTGGACTTATAAATTTCAAACCCGATCTTATCAACATCATCCTCTAGGGTTAGTGTCCCCAAATGGACATCTATTTTGGTCTTTGATGTTTTTAAGTCTGGTCTCCCCAGTAAAATTGGGGTGCACCTCCATCGTGCAGTACATCAAGGGCATATAAGTCCAATAGAAATACAAGCTTGCCTACCCTAACCATAACATCCTTAACTATACCTCTAGGGATAGCTTGGGAGTGGTCAACTTGTTGGAAAATAACCCTAGTGTCCCTAAGCTCACCTATGTTAAGATTCTCATATAGGCTAAATGTGATAACATTGATAGAGGCATCTAAGCCAATCATAGCGTTTTTCACTAATTTACCACCTATAGAAATAGGTATTGAAAACATTAAGGGATAATCACACTTTTTAGGTATGTTCTTTTGAGCTAAAGGGGCTACTTCCCCTATTTTCCCTTGACCTACCTTTCTAGTTGGTTTGTTCTTTCTTTTAATGCAATCATTTAAAAAAAATTAGCATAGGAGGGAACTCATTCGATGAAATAAAGAATAGGAATGCTAACCTCAACCTTCTCAAAAACTTGCAAATTTGAGCTTCAATGGTTTCCACCGTTGGCCTTCTCCGTAGAGCACTAAGAAATTACAGCGGAGGTTTCACTCTTGCCTCGGTAGTGGGGAGATCCTTCGAGGGATCCTTCTCAACTACTATCTCTTCTTTGAAGTTAGTCTTATTTCTTTTCAACAATTTGTCATCCTCTTGCACGACCTCCTTCTCGGCCTCGAATACCTTCTCCCCGCTTCTCAATTTCAAGACACTCATATTGCATGAATTAACCTTTGGTCAGAGGGTAGCTTACCAGATTCCCTTACCTCAAGACGGCTTACCAAAGTGGCAAGTTGACCAACATGCAGTTAAAGGTTCTTAATACTTTTAAAGGATCTAGTGCCAAGTTCCTCAAACTCTCTTCTTGTTCGCTCCATGAACACATCACTCTTCATTTCCAATTGTGTTATTGCATCAAGATCTCCTCCCACTCCAAATGTAAAATGGAGCATTAGTGTTGGAAGGTCATCTCCCATTGGGTAGGATTGAGGTGTTCCACCTCTGTTGTACCCTTGGTTGTCCTTGCACCACCAGAAGTTCAGGTGGTTATGGTATCGAGGATTAAAAAAATTGCATTGGGATCTTTTCTATCACCTTTTTGTTTCCTTAGAAACATTTTTGTTTTCCCCTTGAAAATGGCCTATTTCCATCATTCAAGTCTAAGGCCTTCACCTCCTTAAATTCTTTAACCACTTGCAAACATATATTGGTTGGTTGATCAAGATTACAAATGCCGCAAACCTTCGCTGGTTGAGCTCTCCCTTTAATAAATCTTTCATCATAGAAGCAAGTGCTTGGACTTGTTTCTCAAGTTTAGGAAAATGAGGGGTCTCCTCGAAGGTCTTCACACAAAATCAGGTACCAAATTTTTTGGTACCATTTGCCATCTCCTAGAATAGTGCAATTGCATCTTTGGGGTTTTGTTTGCTATAGAACTATTACACACCGCATTCACCATACACATGTCTTTATCACATGAGCCTTCAAATAAGTAGTACACCAAATTTCCCTCCTTGAATGGATGATAGTGGAAAATAGCTAATAGCCTCTTGAACATCTCAAGTACTTATACGATGATTATTTGCCAGCTGCGAGATATTGGAAAGTTAATTCTTTAAACCCATTGACTTTAAAGTCGGGAAGTATTTCTTGAGAAACATCCACTTCATGTATATCTAAGTGGTGGTACAACCCGGTGATAGGTAGTATAGGCAATTATTAGCTGCATCCTGCTACCAGATAGGAAATGATATTAAGTTTGTAGTCCTCCCCCGACACCCCTGGTGGTTTCATATTGGTGCAAACCAAGTGAAACTCCGATAGGTGCTTGTTTAAATCAAATTCGGCCATCCCATGAAGGTGGGAAAACATTGGATCATGCCACTTTTCAGCTCACAAGTTACATTAGGTGGCAAAGGAGGGAAAACTAGGCAAAGCGGTTGATTCTCAAAATTTGGAGTCATCAACTCCCTAAGCGTCCGATTATCTTCCACTATATCAACTAACTCTTCTACAACAACAGCTGGTCTATGTGGAACCTCTACTTTAGCTCCCCTCATTCTCTTTCTCCGACCACCTATTTTTTTTGGTAGGTAGTGTAAAGTTCTTAAGTTTGTGGTATGGGTATGTACCATAAACTAGAAACTAGACAATACCAGTCCCAAGAGAAAACACTAGAAAATAGATTAAAAGTAACCAGAATCTTAATGAAAAATCTCAAAAAATTAAACAACTTATTCTACAAAATAAAAACAACACTAAGCTAACAAAATATGCTACAAGTTATTTTCTGGAGGGGGGTTATCTGGTGTGTCCATTTTATATGGTTATTTTGGGATTTTTTTGTATTCATTTTGGTACACTTTGGTGCTTTGAAGACTTTGTTTTACCTCGAATTCTTATTATTAGCGTTGAGAGCAACTTTATTGCTTTTGACACTTATAATGAGGATTATGTGGGACGAGGTATTTATAGAAGACTTGAAGATATTGAAGACTCCATTATGTAGACTTGAAGACTTTTGAAGACCTGAAGAACGAAGAAAAGAAGGCTACATGAAGACTGAAGACCAAAATCAAAGGGCAAGTTACTCTGTCCGTCGTGGCTCGCGATGGCCCACTTGCCCAGACTTACTATTCAGAATTCTTGTAATATAAATACTACATTTTCTTCTTCTTCTTCACAATCTTTTCCAATCCGTTTTGTAAGCTCAAAAACCCTAGTTTTCCGTTTCTTTCATCTTTGTTCATCTTAGATTCTATGTTTAAATTGTTGTTGTTAATTAGTATGATTATTAGTAACTAAACTATATCTTGGGAGAAATTGATATAACTTCCAAGCCCATGACTTGAGACTCTTTATTTAATCTATTTGAAGCTTTTGCTACTGTGTGATTTATTGTTCTTGAATTAGATTATTGAATCCATTAATGGTGTTAGAAGTTGTTTATATGAATTGCTTGTA
>JAULKK010269465.1:0-15079 GCA_032355705.1 Rubia peregrina
AACCCTCGCCCGTCTCTCTACCCTAAACCGAAACCCTAATGTCTAACTTTTGGGGGGGCCGACGTCGTCGGAAAATCTCCTCCGGTGGCTCCCCCTCCCAATCCCACCCCCCAAACACCCTTACCCCTTGTCTCCAACAATCCCTAGTTTATATCGGCTCCAGATCTGACGATTTAAGGCCATGATTTTCCAACGACAGAACACTGGTGGTGCTCCACAGCAGACGACGAAGCCGACAATAGTGACGGTGTCCCTTACCCGGCGGAGCTGCAGCGCGTCGGGTTCGAGGGAATCGAAGCTACGTCGATGGTCGAGCTGCTCCAGTTGATGTGGACCGCCTCTGCTCCTTGACTGGTGACTGTTTCAGGTGACACGGCGAGGCTACAGGACGTCGACCATTTTCAAGGTGGCGTCCACGGCGGCGTTCACAGCGGCGTCCACAGCGGCGGAAAGGGCTCAGCTTGGTGGGTCTCAACCGGTCGACGGTCAGCCGATCATCCGGTGCCGGAGCTCTGTGGAATCGGACTAACAGAAGTCCATGGAGCAGCGTACTACCATTCGAAAATTGGTAATGACACTCCTGACCCGATTCACTCTATATTGTGGTAACTGGGCCAGTTACTTTGATTTCTCCGAGTCCACTAGATCTGAGCCGGCCAACTCAGATCTAGTGATAGCCAACTCGAGCTAGGATAAGGACAGCGTCAACTCAACATTATGATGAGTCAACTCGGGTCAAACTCGGGTAAAATAGAGCCGAGTATTTCTGGAGATGAAGGGTGCGAGGGGTACTTCTCTATTTTTATTTTTATTTTTCTCCAACTTTTAATTTTATTTTTCAGGTGGGAGGCCTTTAATTATTTAAAGTTTTTCGAGTATTTAAATTTTACTGCATTTTATTTCTCAAAATAGGGGGCCGAATTTAAATAGGTTATTTTGTTTGGTATTTGATAAGTATTCTCTCTGTCAATTCTGTGTTGCTGATAGCCTGAGTCGGTAGAATTGGATTGGTTTCAGATTTGATATCCAAAGAGACAGAAGGAGAAATCCAAGTCAGAGTCTGTTAATCACATGACTCTTGGCGACACTGTTTTTTCTGAGGAATTAATTCAGATCTGTAGACTTTGGTCCTTTAGGTTTTACAGCCTTTTGGAGCCAAGTTAGAGTGAATTCTACGTACTATAAGTGTTTTTGATGCACTGACAACTAATATTTTTGGCAATTAAAACGACTGGTATCAATCTCCTAGATTAGGGAATGGTTTTACGGGTTAAATGGAGATTGACCAGATGTTTAGTTGGGGTCCTTTAATTACTTCGCTTTGATTGCCTTAGATGTTGGTTTGGATGTGTGGACAAAACACTTAGCGTGCGTATTATCTTATACTTCACTGTTTTGATTCTGATGGTAGTCTCGGGTCGTTTCTAATTGTGACTACAGTAAGGCAACACAGTGTTAACTACTTATCCTTCTTGGGGCCACTTCCTCATCGCCACATAAGCTTTCAGTTTAGAATTGTAATATGATTAGGGTTTATGTGTAATTTTCCTTAACTCACATAGATGTAAGCCTTTGAGCAACGCTTGATGTAAGCTTTCGGCCATCTTTTGGATGTAAGCCTTCGGGCATCTCTTCATGTAAGCCATTTTTGGCAACAAAAAAAATCTAAATGAAAAGGGTCGGGAACCCTATAAACCCGATTACTTAAAAAAAAGATGAAAATATTTCCTGGCGTGAAAAACTGTATAAAAAGTAAGGGGAAACTACTGATTTCCATGGTTTAGGACAGGTTAAAAGGTAGTGATGAGGACAGGTACAAATGCCAAGTGGTGTGGAACAAGAAAGTTCAGCCTAAACAAAGATTTTTTCTATGTTTGTTCTTAACTGGAAAACTTGCAATCAGGGACAGGCTCAGAAGTTTTGTAATACTGAATGGTGAGATTAAGTGTTCCCTGTGTGATCAAGATGAATCTATTCTGCACATGTTTATTAACTGTGAATTTAGCAAGAATATGAGGAAATAAATGGAAGTTAAGAAATGCAGAAACATGAGGGAGTTGAAAAAACATTTGCTGCAGCTGTAAAAAAGGAAGAAGACAAAGAAGATGTTAACAATTTCTGGACTGTATGAACTCTGAACAAATAGGAATATAAGAGTTTTGATGGAAAGAATTTAAAGCCTGAAACTATTGCTTTGCAGGTTTGCATAGAGGTTGATTATTACCTTAATAGAAAGCTGATGAAGAAGTAATGTAGTTTCTTGTCTGTAAAGCAGCTTTGATTCTATAATTAGGAGGATATTTTCGAATGTTTAGGCTAGGAGAGAAGGCAATTTTTTTGTAATGTTTGAGCTTTTCATGACTAATAGAAAATCTTTACTAAAAAAAACATGCATAATTCACAGTCAATAAACTAAGACCATGCACACACATAATAAAAGCAATTTAAAGTTTGGCTGTATTTTTTCATTGCTCTTAGTAAATAACTATCGTTTGTTACTATATTTGTATGAGATTAATGTTTTAGAACTTTACAGTAACTTCTTGGGAATATGTGGGGAAATAATGTGAAACAAAACATACCAGCAGTGAAAGAACCCCCTTTAGTTATATGAAGTTATGTTATATTGCTCACCTGCTGGGTTGTTTACCTCTAGTTTGGTTATTAAGTTTAGGAGGAATGCAAAGTAATCTCACACGTTCCTATCACTGTATATAAAAATAATAAGATAAGGAGAAAGAGAAGAGGAAAATGCAGAAAAAGGGAATGGAAGGGAATGGAAGGAAACAAAACTCCCTTTAAAGTAATATATACTGCAGAGTGAACAACAATTCTAATTTGTAGGTAAAATATAAAGTTTTTTAAATTCAATTTTGTGTATAGATGATAAAAAGGTCTTGGATGAAAAAAGTGACAATGTCAAGAGCTCTTGAATTTTTCTGCAACACACAACCTAACAAAAGGAAAACTCGCATATTTTACAAAAGGATATGGAAATGCGCAGGGATTACACTGAAACTCATGAACTCCACAAATGAACAAATCTAAAACAAAAGATATGGTCCAAGATATAATTGATTCCAAAAATTGATGACGTTTTTATACTCGCAATGATGAAATTAGATCCTCCGTGATTTTTTATTTTTATAATTTTAAATTATGTAAAAAGCTCAGCTACTGGTTTTTCATACACCAATAATCAATTTAATGAATTATGGAATATCAATCAGGCTAATATGATGATTATGAAAACCATTATTTAGTAGAATAGAGTATGCGTTGATGCAACTCGGAACTGATATTAGTAAAAAAAGATAGAAATATGGAGAACAACTAAAAAGGAATAGGAAGGAATGCTACTGTTCTCAGTTAATTTTGAGCTAATTATGTCATCACTACAAGTACAGATTTTTTTTAAAATGCTATTGCCTTAAGAAGCAATGGAGAAAACATACCTCGACTTTCTGGTTTTCATTTGCATATTCTGGAGCCGGGTGGTGTTTCTTTTACCTTCCCTAAGGCGTAGATTCTAGTTTCACGTTACCACAACTTACTGCATCATCGTTGAAGATGCTTGGGACATCAGACCAGCAAGGGGTTGTTGCTTCCCAGCTGACACTAACTATAATGAACTTTTTCACAGTTATGATCGTATCATGAGATTGTTTCATGCTCTTAGTAGTCAGACAGAGCCTATCAGTACCACGAGCTTTCTGTATTGCATGAAGATGTTGAGACTCATGGAGACGGGGATGCAAAGGAATATAAGGTATTATTAGTTGAGTTCACTGCATAAGGCATTGAATAAGGTTTACAACTAGAACTTGCACACCCTATGTGACCTCACAAGTCTGTTGTGAGCCTGAATTTTAGCGCATACCTATCTTCGCTTAAGGATTTCTGAAAATTACTTAGCATTCACAAACATAGATAAATTTTCTACACATTTAAGAGATGGCAAATGAACTTAGTTGTTGTGAATCCTATCATTGCATGAAGATTTTCACCAAGATTTTAGCCTTCAATAACAGAAAAATATAACTCCATATGTGGGAGGCCGTCGTCGTGCCACTCAAAGATAACATTTATAGGCCCTAATTACGGCTTACTACTAGAAAGTAGATAGTAGCAAGTTGGGGTCGTCCACGAGGAAACGAGATTTTTATCGAGTGTTAAACGTAATTAAAAAGCACACGAAGAAGTCACTCTATGTGTGTGGCAACAAATTGGGGGTTTTGGTTTTGGAAAATACTACGCTTAATTTAAACTGCTAAATTAACAAAAAAATTATAGATGACAAGACAAATACAATCACACTAATACAAAAGACGGAATAAAGATGATAACGAGTCTTGGGCGCAATTGGTTTACATTTCTAGTAATCCTTTGATCATTGATTAATTAACCTATTTTTATGCATCAATCACATATTGTGGCGGGAACTTATCAACACCTTTCAGGTGAAGATATTTGTCGTCTCTCCTCGGTTATAGTTAGACTGGGCGATCGGCGCCACACAATAACCCTTACCCTCGGGTCACCCTAGACGATCAATGTCATAGACTTCCCTGAGAATAGCAATACACATGGAGAACCAATACAACTAACACAATATCCTATGAGAGAGAAATATCGGGATAGCACAAATATATCTGCTACTAGCGACTATGAGGATCAGCCTTCATGCTAATCGTTATTAGTGAGCCACATTGATAATTAATCAAACCCATTCAAATCATCTAAAATCTAAGAAATTTTATCAATCAATAATCATAATTAGTTGTCACACCCAATTATAACCTAACATCAATTAACAATAATTACATTGACAAAAAGTCAAAGTATCCTGGGTTAGACAAAAAACCTAGCAAATAATTAGCCCACAATCATCAACTAGTTGATCACCCTAGTCTAAATCATGCATTAACTACACAAGAAAGTATAAAATATATTTGATAATCAAAGCACAAAATAGGATAAATCAAATCTCACAAATTCATACTAATTGCTCCCAAGAGTATATTTAGCCTAGATTAGGTAAACCCATAATAAAAGCACAAAAATCCATGGTAAACATAGGAGAAAAGATAAAGGAGTAAATGCAAATTAGGGTTTCAAAGGTAAAAAAAAATTGTTGTCTTCAATGGAGGAGAGATGGGGGTATTTATAGTCTAGGAATTAAAAGAGAGAAGCAACATAATGCGTTGTTGAACCCTTTGTCATGGACCGTATAGATTTTCCACTGGCTGTGGCCACTGACCGTGCAGATTTGACACTGACCATGACAAGCTCTCTGCCTACTTCTACAAATTTCCAAAACTGGCCTTCTCTTCAAAATTCCGTTGCTACGGGTGAATCACTGGGTTTTTTTAGAGTTCTTGTAGTCAATTTTATAGTGCTCGAGAATAAGAATCCAATGGTACCACCCTTAAAGGTTGGTTCTTCTCGAATTGTTCCTAGAACTTGTTTCAAACTTCCAGATCACAATTCATCTGCTTCTTTGTCTTCCTTCTCTGATCCTTTTATCTTCTACCACATTTTGGCTTGTGGCCTTCAGTCTTCTACCATCCTTGTGAATGGCCACCATTAAAATACTCCAAAGTTCTTACGAGCAATCTACAAATTAATCTCACAAAAAGAAATCTAAATGCTCGTAAGGACAAAAAATTCATTAGACTCAAAATAGGTTACAAAATGAAGGATTTAGATATGAAAACTGAAAATGGTTATCTAAACCCATTATGATGTAAACCTACCTAAATCTAGCAATCTTTTTTAAAAAAAGGTAACAAAAGAGATGTTAAATGCTACGGAAAATACATGCATTTGACGTCTTATCAATATGTTTAATTCCAAATTACTATTGAATAGACTGGATGTGTTTAGAACAAAGAAAAGTCGTTAAAGGCAAAAACAACAACTCTCTCAGTATTGCATCTTTTTAAAAATAACATGAACAAATTACATAACATTTGAGGGAAAGATACCTATGCAAAGTATGTTCTAAAATTATGTATCCGTGAATGGGAAGACCAGTAGGTTTAAATATTTTCCTAAAAGGCGACAAAATGGATATTTAAGTGACTTACATAGCCATTTTGCCCATAAGAAGCTACAAGCCCACAAAATTAGGCTTCGAAGAAAGGGGAGGTGATTAAGAAAGCTTGTAAATAAATTAGAGAAAGATACGCCTCTGCTAACATTAAATGAAGAAAAGAAACATAAATGAAGGCATTAAACCTGAAGAATGTTTTTGAATGCAACAATGAAAAATGGATTAAGGAAATACATGCAGATCCAAAATACGAGAACCCCAAATATGTAGCAAATCCAAAATGACAACACAAAACCAACCCGTAGATCACAAAATATGCATCAGAAAAATCCAAAATGCTGCAGATCTAAAATGGGGAACACATAATGCACAAAATGCACAAACTAATGTCGTTCAAAAATCTCCCCATAAACTATATTTTTACTTTTATTATTTAGTCTCGTCTCATCAAAAGTTGGAGGTGTCAAATAAACCTTGACAGATTTAGAATTTTTTTTGGAGATAAATCAACATACAACTGACCATGGAAAAACATGGGTTGTTCTAGATATAGAACAATAAAATCTAGTGTTTGGCCCTGAGACTTTTTGATTGTCATAACAAAACACACTCTCGGTGGGAACTGGAATCTTTTGAATTGGATAGAGATCTTGCTTCCTTGGTCACAAATAATTGGTATTCTAGGAATAAAAACTTACTTGCCCTTGAAAATGTCAAAAGTTACCTTAGCCCTAATGGTTAATTGGCACAACTCAAGAAAAATTAATCGTGTTCCATTACACAATCCCTCGGTTGGATTTAGATTACGTATAAGCATGATAGGATAATTTTGTTTAAGGACTAATTTTTGGGGTGGGAGGCCTTTTGGATTTAGTGTATTAAGAAAATATTCATGATCACTTTGATGCTTTTCACTCAAAGTTCTATTGGTTCTAACATATAATGTCGTGGTGCCAGGAAAAAAAAAATAAAAAAACTATGTTTGTTGTCAACAGCAGCATTTGTTTCATCTAAAATACACCTCCCTATCGTGTCAATAGGATCCAATGCATATGCATCTAAGTCTGTGAATCGAATCAACCTGCAAGTAATCTAGTTATATTAATGGCACCCCTAAAAATTCCAGCCAGTATAGAAGATGTGTGAAAAGGATAAAGATGACTTTCTTTTGGATGGATGGTTCTTTCCCAATATAGGGGATAACAATATGATTTGGCAAATTGATCTATTCATTGTCGTCAATATGTTCTTTCCCTTCACCAATACGCAATAAAAAAGAGCAGAATTCTGGATCATTAAAGGCTCTTATATTTTGCTAGAGATGGAACTTTTTCAATTATGGCCACAAATGTGAATATACAATGGATGATTGGACCATTTCATCTCTTGATGCGCTAGATATAACAGGTAAAGTCTACATAAAATCTCCTCATGAGATCTTTTAGCAACATATTCTCTAAAGATTGTCGTTTCGCCATTGTGGCTTCATCCCAAAGAATCAACTTAGCTTCTATAATTAACTTTTCCAAACCAGATTGCTTGCTCAGTTGACAAACTTCATTGTAGGAAGAATCAAGCGACAACTTAAAAGGGGAATGTGCATTTCTTCCTCCAAGCAATATAGATGCATCTACTCCATAAGATGCAAGAGCCAGCACAATATGACCATTTGACCTTATTGTCACAAGCAAAGCTCAGTAAAAAAATTTCCCCGTACCACCGGGTCTTTCAATAAAGAAAGAATTTTCGGTGTTGGTCATAACACTTTGCATGATGCAATCATAAGCCACCCTTTGCTCTGTATTCAATAGACCTGACGCTAGCAATTCCTGATCAGAAACCTCAATACTCTTCTCACTAAGTATCTCACATGTTAAGACATCTTCATCTGATTCACCAACAATACCATCCACCAAACCGCAATGTTGGATATATTAGCCCATTTCAACCAAGAATCCATTTATAATATTCAAAACCTTTCTATTTATGAAGGCTTCAGTGATATGTGGCTGACCTTCTTTCTTTTTTTCTTCAAAAAATCAGAACATAATTCATGTCTGAACGTCAACCATAATTCCTTTGGATCATTTGGGGAACAAAATACCAACAAAATAGAAAATAAGGATCTCAAAGTTGATGCATCTGGAATGAACATGATTCTTGTAAGGCATCTTCAATATAACTATCTGAACTCAATAAACCAAGCACAATAGCAGATTTCCCTATAAGTATTGTATTAACTTCCTTGTACAGTCCTTAGGGTTTCATAAGATTTTGGTGATCTAGCATGAGATAGAAGCAACCTCAAATAATAGCGATCACCCTCCATGAGACTCATTGCAACCATCTAACCAATAACGTTTTTTTTTCTTCATTTTTTTCTTCGCCAAGCCATATTCAATGTTGACCACATAAAGTGTTCCGGAAACTCTTTACACAACAACTTTAATTCCTTTGCATCAGCGTCATATATATATATATATTCAATTTAAAGAACCTTGTAAGTGTCGTTCTAGTAAGAAACTTATTTGTAGCCATTGACTCAAGAGCAGCATTCTTGTGCAATGTAATAAATTGTTGCCCTGGCAAGTGAAATTGAAGAGAATAAACAGCGGGTTTCATATGGTTTAATTTAAAACAATAAATTCTCCAAGTTGCTTCAAATGTACCAATCCAACGGCCATCTTGTTACTGTTTTATTTCATCAATAATTGTATCCTCTTGGCCACATTGTAATGCGAAGCCAACTTGATCACTGACCTTAAATATGTACTTGTGAACATACTTGATGAGGAATTTTTTTGAGCAAATATCCACATTTATGTGACACCATTAGATAGTAGTTAAATATTTATTATAGTCAACAACCCAGTTATATCCTAGAGCATGCTTTTTAATAGTAACCATCCTACTATCGTCTCTCCTTCTATATAATGTTAACCATCCTCTGCATGATATGTTGACTCCCTAAATGGTTCAGGGAATCCAAATTTACACTTACCATTTCTCATACATGGGTTTTTAGGATTAAGCTTACCACACGGTCCATGCACCATGTTTTTGCTCACAATAGCAAACATATGTGGTTCTTTCTCTAGATCCAGTAGCTCAGCACAAACAATCCAATCATAAGCAGCTGGTCCCAAAGGCTTACAACCAAGTTTCAAAATGATTAACATGTGGCAGTGGCTAGTGAGGTAGGTCTCTTCTATGATACTCAATAACATACACCAAAGATTTTACAGCACCAAAAATCTCATTATCGACAATGTCATCCTTCAGTTTTTGAACTTTAGCGTGAAAAACTCTAGCAAGAAAATATGGCTTAACATTTGGCATTGCAGCCTCACCAAAACATAGGTTATCCTGAATCTCTGGCCAGTAGGGATTACAATTCATGGTTAGAAATATGCCAAGCTTACCAAATTTCTGCATAATGGTTGTATCACATATCTCTAGGACCTCCAATAAATGAAGCTAGTAGTAAAACCGATGACCAAATGTAGAACCACCTACCAAACCAACATCCATTCAAGCTAAAACACCCTACGTCATTTCAATTCAGAACTGCCCCTGTTTGTCCCTTAAACATTCCAACCGGGCAGTCTCTATTTTAATGTAAGCATTAACCACAAACTGTTGCGTCCAACATGCAGGAACATCGATTCGTCTTCTGGTATCATTTGTAATTTATAGCAGCAGTACTCCCTTGCGGTAACTGCATCCTTTTGTTTTCCATCCGTGACAACTGCAACGAAAGAAAAAGACACATATAAAGCAGTGGAAAAATAATGTTGAGGCAAGGGAAAAATAGTGCAAACATTGAATGTATGAATTTATTACACACCTTTGCTTTCAGAATCTATTAATGATTCAGGATAATCAAAGGCTAATATTTCACCACCGTCTCACGACGGAGCATATGCATTTTCCTAATTTGTTTAATATTCAAATGCCAGCCTAATTGGCCCTTCAAAAAAATTAAAGGATAATGCATTGGATCGTAGCATCCATAATAATGTTTTATGCTATAAGCTTTACCATCAGAGTTGTAGACCCGAACATGTACAGTTCTTTCACTGTCTTCTTCAAAGGGCTCAACAAATATGCTGCCAACTTGCAATGTAGTTGGAAGGTTGCATCGCCTCTGATCAAGTTTTAGGTTTGCACTCAGAACAATTTTCTTTGTCTCAATACTATCGACATTCTTAAAATGCGCAAAGAATTTATGGTAGAGATTTCCTTTCAATATATCCATTAACAACTTCATTGTTGCCTCATCGAATTCGTCAGCACAGGCAGACCCTATCCTCTTTTCCAACTCAAAGTCTGTGTCAAAAAAATAGAGCTGAACACTAGCAGGCTCTGCTCCCTCGGAACCTTTCAAAGGGTACATGTAATGACACATTTTACCATGAACTTTGAAAGTAGAAATGCCACCCGCATTACCAGTTAAGTTACGATCATAACCAGCACTTAAAATTTTAAATGCTAAGTTATCGTTGTAGGTCTGAACATTCTTCCTAAAATGGACAGACTGCAGCGTCTAGCCAAGAAAAATAGCCTTAATTGGTCTAGCATTGGCACAGATGGAATGTAAATTTCCCATAACAACAGAAGAGATTTGACCCTCCTTTAAATCTCTTTGCCTTGCAGTGAACACAATTATTCACTACATGCAATGCTTGAGCAGAGGTTGGAATTTCATATTCCAAAGCAATATTTTTATAATTTCTCTTTTTCAGTACACCTCAAAAAATAAAATTAAATATACTACAGGTAAACACAAGGTAATCAAACCGAATTTGATCGTATTTAGATATCATTGCTGATTGAGTGTAGTTATCATTTAATTTACTGAACACGCAGATAAACACCAACAATTTAATCGAAGTCCATCATACTTAGATATCATTCATTTAATTTAATTAACGCACAGAAAAACACCAACCAACTAAAGAAGGTGTATCATAGTTAAATATCATTAATTATTCAGTTATATATCATTTAATTCAATTTACTGAACACATAAAACCAATAAATTCTAACACCATAATACTAAACACACCAAAATCATTACCTCCAGGAACATTACAAAAGTAGATTTTTTATAAATAAAATGCTAACACATATCAAGGTCAACACAAACTAACAGAGTTTCACTAAAACCAATAAATCTGTTAAATCAAAGCATAAAACCGTCATGCATGTGAAAAAATACCACCAAAGGGGGAGGAAACTAAACACTTACACATATAGTAAAAATCGGACTGACAAAACGAAATGAGATTAATGCTAACAAAAACCTTTATAGTCGATTAAGAAACTTTCTAGTTTTTTTTCTTTTTCCCTTTTTATTAAAAAAACACACAGCTAAAACTTTTTCGGAGAAATTAAATACACAAAAAATCAACCGGAATCGACCAGCATTGGAGTTTTTTTCTCAATCAACCAAAGAGGGTAAACAAAAGGAGGGGAAATTCCAGAAAACAACACTAGGGAAGAGGAGCCAGAAAACCCTAGAGAAGTGTAGCTGGAAGGAATGTGGTTTGACGGAGAATAAATCGAAAAAGAGGAGAAGATCTAAATGACCAAAATAATTTCAAGTGAAGAATAAGACCTAAATGTAGTTGCTACATACTATATCAACATTTTCCATGTATAAAATACACATCAGGCAAACAACAAAGAAGCACAGATGACATACAAATATATACAGACCTGCAGAACCGCTGATCGGAAAATGAGCATTAGAAGAAGAGGATCTTGCGTGCTGAGCATGAGCATAAATATCAGCTGAATTATTTCCTTCCGAAAATGCAGCGACAGTGGAAAATGAACCATATGTTGCAGGAAAGAACACACAGTAAATATTAGGTGAAAAACACATGAAAACAGATATACTGATCGCTAGAAAGCGATTTAACTAATTATGACACTCAACCAAGGTTAACACTGACCATATAATTTCACATATCACAATCAACACCTATCCTAAAACGTAGTGTAGCAAGGGCAGGTACCAAGGAATACAATAAACATGTAAACAAGAACTGGTCTCTAGAGCGAACTCACAGATTTCGAATTTGCTTGACATTTAAACCAATTGTGTTAATGATCAATAAATCATCATGAGAAGATGACAACCCTGCTGGCTGTGCATTACCACCACTGTTAACGATGAAATTTCTCGTTGGGAATGCACCATTAGCGGATAATCAGGCAATGAGAGATGTTTGTGGTTTCCTTTTTGAATCTGCATTCCATGAACTCAAACCATTAAATTGAAATGGCCGATTATATATATATATATAAAAGATAAATGAAAAAATTTAAAATCCCACACACAGACCTACTACCGGCTGTTGGTCAGCTATTTGAGTTGAGCGTCTCATTGCCGCTTGTTGTCTGTTTCGCTCGAGCATTATATTTTTTTCTACTCGTGATTTGAGAATAAGCCTTCATTCTCTTTGAATTCTAAAGGTTTTCAGAGAGTGGATCTCCTGCAAGTTGTTTAATTTCAGTACCAACAACTTGGTAAATATGATTCGTCATCAGCTCTTATTGCAGCTGATAAGCTTGCTTCATCTTGAAGATCCATAATGGTGATTTTTATAATTCTAATGCTCACATGGTAATGGATAAAAGCTAAAATGATTGATGATGATTTTTGAGAGATATGCTCAAAGTTTACAAATATGTGCTTAAAGATTGACTCAAATTCTGGTTAAAAGATATGCAAAAAAAAAAGAAGCGGAACTATGTCTAAAGCACCACTAAAATGACTTTGTATCCAATTATAAGAATATGCAGCTACTTGTCATTTCTGAGGAATATGCACAAATTGGAGTACTGCATCCAATTTCAGAGAAATGCATAGTACGTAGGTGCAATATGTTGAATTTGTAGTACTTCAAATATAGGATGCTAACGTATAGGTGGAATATAGAAATTGTAGTACTAGTGCCTTTAAAACAAATCACTAACTCATATAGCACAATGAAGACAACACAATCTCCCAAAACATGCTCATTAAAAAAAAGTCTGAACACATTAAAAAGGAGTTGCACGCATAGATTGAATGTTTTACGGGTGACATCAACTTCATACACTAAATGTATTATTCAAGTACAAACAACTACACTCATAACTTTGTAAGCAAATTAAAAAGGAGGTCAATCCAATACCAAGTATATCTTCACATTGTATCTTATGAAAGTACATATTGAAAGTACATAAGTCTTCCTCGATCACCAAGCTATATTGAAAGTTGACTTAGTATAAAAACCAACACAAAAAATAAGCACAAATCAAAGGTTGCTGAAAAAATTATAATTGAAGAAATAAGGAATTTTTCCATACGCACCAGTAGATTGAAGACGGGGTGGAAAACTTATTGGAGAGGTAAACTGGAGCAGTCTCTAAATAGAAACTGGCCCCTTTAATTGGGAGACCAACATCATCCTGAAATTCAGGTAATAGTGACTCGCGTGGAAGAATTGAAGTGAAGCCCACATGAGGGGGAGAAATACGAAGTTTATTTTGCACTTTCACCGTGGATGGGCGATGAAGACAATTGGCGGTGGAAAACGCAGAGATGATGACAGAGAGGCGCTGAAGGCAAGGAAGTAAAATCTAAAACGTAAAAAATAAAATGAGCTAATTGGTAATTATGCTCCTGGACGACCATTGTGTCAACCATGTGGTGGAAAGAATTTCTTTTAAAGTTTCCTGGGAGATAAATGGATCAATTGGTCTTTAATTTTATTTTTAATTGAAATGATCTTGATGTCAGAAGGTGTTTTCCTGCAGTTTCAAAGGTACATAAAAGCGTCCCGATATAGCCAATCATTGTTATAAGTATAGCTATCAATCTCTAAACCAAATTTCTGAGTCAACCTGGACCAATTCGATCGAACTCAACCCGAACCTGATCCTGACCTGCAAAATATTGACCTGAACTTGACTCGACCCAAACTCAACCCGAAACTCAATTCTCACCAGATAACCTGGGCCCAAACCCGAACCTGATTCGACCCGAACTCAATCCAAAACTCGATTCTGACCTGATAATCTGGATCCTAACCCGACCGACCGAATCAACCTGAAATCTTATTTCGACTCAAACATGATTTAATCAAAATACGTTTCAACTTGAACGCGATTCAACCTGGCCCATAATCAACTTATAACCGATTTAATCCGAGAAATAATATACATAACTCGATCCATAATCAACCAGGAAAAATAATCGACATAATCAATCTAATTTTGACTCTATGCGTAGTAATCTATTTAGTTCAAATTATTTGATATAACTCAGTACAAATATTATTTCTATAATCTTAATGATTATGTATACATTAGTGTACGTTATCTTACACTAGTATGTCTAAATTATTTTTTAAAATCAATTTCTAAACTATTTTTTCAACATGAAAATATTAAATAATAGAAATTAGTAATTTTGATAATTACTAATTGGAAACTAATACTTGAGATTTTTAATACTGTATGTGATTTATGGGACTATCAATCAATTAAAATAAAAAAGAAGGTTTCAAGTCATTAATAAAGATTATTTTAATTAACTTACTTACGTGGCATATGGAAATGCTAGCAAGTTAATAACTAGTTAAATGTGATATATTGTGTTTTTTTTTATTGATCAATTTATCATAGCATAATATTAATATATCACATCTCATTTAAAAAAAAATTGTGTATGATTTTTGTCATTTCCGAGGCCGGAAAAGCATGGCATTAACGGAAAAGCATGGCATCAAAATTCTAACACTATCTTCAGAGATAGAGACACCAAACTAAATTGTGATCCACCAAATAAAATTATTTAGCTCTGCCCTTGCCCAACACTGACATACCTGTGCATATTTACCCGTTTTATAGTAGTGTAACCCAACCCGATCTGATTCGAGGAACATTATAGACCCATTAAAACTTGACTTGACATTTACCAGATCCGACCCGATAAATAGACTTTGACACTTTTCAACCCAAACACGT
>JAULKK010269574.1:0-15078 GCA_032355705.1 Rubia peregrina
TTTCTCCTAACCCTAACAAGCAATCATACAAGCATTTCATATACTCAAACTTCCAACACCATTAATGTATTCAACAACCGAATTCAAAGCACAATAAATACACAATAGCAAAACATTAAATAGCTCACATATAGTTCCCAATATCTTGGGCCTGGAAACTTTAATCAATTGCTCCCAAGGCTAAGTTTAGCTACTAGAATGCATACTAAACAACAATAGCAATTTAAACATAAAATCAAGATGAAACAAAGATGAAAATGGTACTAAACAAAGGTTTTAGAACTGCAATTTGGGAAGAAGAATTTGTTTAAAAAGAGAATAAAAGTATGATATATATAGTAAAAGAAGAAGGATGAGTGGTTCTGGCCACCCGTTCGTCGCTACTTGCGAACAAGAAGTCGCGACTCACGACTGGTGACCAGAATCAAAATTTTGATTTTTCTTCTTCTTATAGTTTCTAGCTTTCTCTGAACTTTACTTCTCTTCAAGTCTTCAAGTATTCAAGTGCTGAAGAGATGAACTAAATGGTCTTCAACGGTCTTCGATCTTCAAGTCTCGATGGTTTTGCTGCGCCACACAAAATCCATTAGAAAAGTCATAAAAGTTCAAAAGATGCTCTTAGCTCTTCTACGTGAATATCAAGGTAAAACACAAACTCTAGATGAAAAAAGAGCACAAAAGTGAATCCAAAAAGTCCCAAAATATGCACCTAAAATGGACACATTAGTGCACAGTTGGTGTGGAAGATCACCCGGAGGTTGAGTCTTTACGACTGTACTGTTGGGACAATTGGCCTCCATCGGTCCCTGAGGATGACCAATTCGGGAATCTTGATCCCAACCGAATGGTAGATAAGTACTTCTAAATTAAAGTGGGGAACAGGCTCATCCAACCAAGAAGGATCAAAATTGATGTTTGCAATCTCAAGGAAAGTAAGGTGTATGATATAATTGTACCAATTTTGATCCCTGTCGGACATCCTTCAGAGTGCACGATCAATGTGGGCATATGTACTACCACCTTGCAGAGAAGAAGGTAGTAAACCTCGGGTACACCATCGTCCAAGAGATGCACCAAGTGGCCATTGAAAAGAAGAGTCAAATATTTTCTTACCAAATGGAGAAGAAGAAGGTTATGATCAAATCAAAGGAAAAGATCAAGCCAAAGTATAATGATGCGAACAACTTAGGGTAGAAGCATTGCCATTGGGAGGAGATGACATGGATTGATTGCAACGTCTCCACGGGAAATGTGGAAGTGCCTCCGACAACCGGGAACGAGGCGAACCCTTCAGCTTCCACAACATAGGATCTTTCCACCACCAGTACTCCCGACCCGGGTATGAAAATTTTAAGGTTTTATGGTTATTCCAAAATATTCATTATTTTAAGTTGTATAATCGTTATTTCATTTAACGTTTTTCCCAACCAGGCCTGAAACATAGCTCCCGGGACATACTCATTAAGGATGTGACCGAGACCAAGTCCCTGGCTCAGCGCACAGATTGAAAAGTGCAAATGATTTTGGACAATTTGGCGGAGCTGAAGTTTATGATTTCCAGTTCAATCAATGCACCTGGGGATGAGGTACCTGGGGATGAAGAGGATGGTGTAACACTGACATTTGATGAAGAAAGGTCTAGAAATAACGGTAATTATTCTTCCACTGAAGAGTTTGATGGAAATAGTTCGTCGGCAAAAAACATCCCAACCCCGTCACCACCTCATAGATTGCCATGATTTTTATTTTGTCTTGCATGATTCCAACTTGTTTTTGGATTTTATTGGGATCTTTTATCTTCTTCTTGATAACTTCTAATTTGTGGGATGTTTCCTGGATATTGTATGCATATGGTAGCTATATTAATGTTTCCATTTTTGTTTCATTATAATTCGTTCTGGATTTTGTGAACTTAGGATGAGACCTTTTCTTCGTACATCCCAAGTTCCAGCTATATTGGTTATCCACTTTTGACTTATTAGATACAACAAAGAAGTCCGACTTCGCACACCATTTGCATCCATGATTTTGAGTTAACTGAAAAGTTTCCGACTATATTGCAATGTCTCATGATTTAATTTATTTTATTGGATTTAGGCACTGGATTAGAGCGATAGGCATATATGACATTGGTAGTCCCAATATGTGAAGTTGCTTTAATATCGTTAAAATTTTGGTCTATCCGACCATGTTTGTGAAGTCGTTCATCTTGTAATTCACTTTAACTGCTAGGTGATACCTATGTTGCCGACATTGCAGCTACGTCGGTTATACTTATTACTTCGCATTTTGAAATTTTTAACCGTGGTTATCACAAAACTGCGGTAAAAACCTATTATTCACCTCAATTATTTTACAACCGAGGTAACAAATATTGTTTACTTCCTAAACTAAAATAACCGAGGAAAAAGAACATTTTACCTATGTTATTTGACTAAAGCCAAAAAATCGAGGTAAGAGGGGTAAAGTAATAGGTCATATTTCTTCTAGTGTGAGCATGAATGATCTGGAGCTTGGATGGAAGAAGACAATAAAAGACTCAAAAGGATACATTCGTGTGTTGAAAAGATTCTGTGTAGAACAAAACAGCCTTATTTAGCGGCAACATTTGAGTTTAGTTATAATGATTGGTCAGCTAGAAGAAGATTTTTTTTTGCTGTGAACAAAGCACACAAGGCTCATCAGAAGACATTGATCATAGATAAGAATTTTTATTGCATTGATCAATTACTGGAACAACTTAAGAAGAAACAGGATGAGTATGATCATCTTTCTGTTCCTTCTGTAGGTTGGAAGAGTAAGTTTGATGAACGATTTGCTGTAAATACTAACTTGAATGGTCAGAATGAACTCCTTCATACCGAATGTCATTGTCTTGACTCATGCATGCATCAATTTGAACAAGCTTGTGTTGAATATAAAGATAAACTCTAGGTCATTTCATCATCCTCTCGTGGTTCCACTAGCCGTGAGGATCTAATTATAAATATTGGTGGGCAGAGAATTAATTGATCTGAGTCATTTCAGTCAGATATTCTACGACTAGAGGATGAAGTACACAACCTAGATGAATCAAACAGAAGCTATCAAGAAACGGTTGACGTTATGAGTATGCAAATCAACCGCGAGGAGTGTGGTCTTATAACTGATATTAGGGAGAATTATGCGAAGTATCTTGGTCGTATTGAACAAAGTGGTCAAACATGCCATCCTACTTATGTTTACATGAAATGGTGGTATGATCATATCATGTATGAGAAACATCAAGCTGATCAATCCCATCACAATGTTGGTTCTTCTTCTGCCGGGTTATCTCGCACATCATGGTGCAAATAATCTTCTTCTCTTCGTAATAATTTGGCTCTCTAAATGTTCCAAGTACTATCTTTGTATTTGTTTTTTGGGATTCGATGTGTTTTCTTGTTATAAGAGTTTTATTTTATAATGCGTTTGTACTTGCATTTTTGTTTATTTGTTTTCAAGATCTATATCTTGCGAATTTGAGGTTTTAAACCTTTGTTGTGCAAAGCTGGAAGATCTATTGCCTGACTTTGTCGCTTTGTTTTTGCAGGAAGTTTAGCCTTTGTGCAAGATCTATAGCTTGCTAGATTGATACTGTAATCTTGTAATATTCGAAGCCACAAGATCTATTGCTTGCTTTTGTCACTTATTTTTTTAGGCACATTTACCTTTTTGCAAGATCTATAGCTTACGAAATTGTACATTTGTATTGTGCGAAGCTGCAAGATCTATTGCTTGCTATTTTTGTTATTTTTGTAGGCATATTTACCTTTTTGCAAGATCTATAGCTTGCAGAGTTGAGGTTACCAGCTGCAAGGTCTATTGCTTGCATTTATTACTCTTCTAGTTTTGTTGTGTTATGAGTATACAACTTTATCTTTTTGTGATTATGATACATGAAATTTTGTTCATTTTGCTTATGTTTTATTGCACTTTGCGTAAAATGTAAATGAAAAATGGAAAATGTTTTTGCCCCAAAAGACATTTTTGATATGGATTATGTATGATCACAATGATATCGTGCTAAAAGCCAAATAATGATGCTAACAATGAAAAGGCAACCAATGATTATATAATGGCTTCCGTACAACTCTGTCTCTCCTATTGCTCACTAAGGTCTGAAACATAGAAATTTGTTAAATTGATCACATGCCAAGTTTTTGGGACGATTTTTTTTTAAAATTTAAACCACCATTAGGTGGGGGTTATTATTAGGTCCCCAGCCTTTAATAAAAGTGAATACATTCTTTTTGAAGCCGACATTTGGCTAAGGCAACATATGTTGCCTTCAAAAGATAGTTTGAAAAGATAAAACTACTCGCTACATAATTACCTATGTATAACTGTAGCAATGGATCGATGTGCTTTCGTTACCCTGTACGGGACATTCCATTTTGGACATAGCTTTCCTCTTTTTTATGACAGACTTGTCTCATTCTTTCGTAGTACAAGATTGTCACTTTGAAACCGTGTCTTCTTGACTTTATCATTATATGCTCTGGCCTTCTTTGCCTTTAAGATCGGCGCATGTTTCCTCTTATCCTTAAGTTTGTCCAATCCAATCTCAAATTTTCGGGATTATTACTTCCTTATATTTTTCTACTTTAAGGCTCAAGTTCCTGATTTTCACTGGTATGATTGCTTCATGACCATAAACTAGGCTGTACGGTGTATCCCCAGTTGGTTCTCGTACTGTTGTTCTGTACGACCACAGTGTGTATGGTATCTCATCAACCCAATCAATTTTCTTCCCTTCCAATCTTTGCTGAATTCCTTGGACAACCATTCTGTTAGTTACCTCTATTTAGCCATTAGCTTGAGGATGAGCCACATGCGTGAATTTATGCACAATCCTTAACTTTGAGCACCATTCAGTCAAGGTCCCGCTTGTAAACCGCGTACCATTATCCATGACTATGGTTCAGGACACACCAAAATGGAAAACTATATTTTGCTGAACAAACTTTCTTGTTACTTCTGCCATGACTCTATTTAATGCATTTTTTATCCACTTTGTGAAGTAATTGATTTCCACAATTAGAAACCTTGCATTGCCAGCTCTTTTGGGGGAAGGGCCCCACTAAATCAATTCCCCATTTGTTAAATGGCCAAGCTCCATATTTCCCTGTTAATTCAACTGTGGTTTATGTGATACCGACTTGTTAATTTGGAATTTTCACTTTAGCACATAGTTGTGTGCATTGTTGAACATGTTGGTCAATAATATCCTGCTTAAATTATCTTCTTCGTTATTTTTCCATATCCCTGATGCGTTCCGTACAAGCTTTCATGAACTTCTTTCAAGATTTCACCTACTTAGGTTGGACCCACAAACTTTATCCATGGGGATAAATAGCCTTTTTTATATGGAATTCCTTCATCATACAATTTTTTTTGAGATTGCAGTTCCAACTTTGTAGCCTATACCTTGTCTTTTGGAAATTTTTCCATTTCAAAGTAATCCTTTATTGGTTTCATCCAGTTTGTTTCCTTTGTCTAGACTGTTGATACAGTTGTCGTGGATGTACTTCTGATTGGTACGACTTCAACATTCACATCATTTTGCCCTAGCAACGAATAAAAAGCAGCTATTTCCTTGGTATTTTCACTTCTTTCTATGCGTTGAATGTCAAAGTATTCTAGTTGGCCTATGAGCTGGAAAAATCTTCTTAAATATTTAATCAAATGCTCTTCTTGTACCTTTTAATCTCCACACACTTGTTGTACTGCTATCTGCGAGTCCCTAAAGCATTTAACGCTTCTGACCATCATCCTGATCGTGAGGTCCAACCCGTATATTAATGCTTTTTATTAAACTTTGTTGTTGGTAAGTGAGAAATCAAAATGAAGTTAATATTTGTGCTCTCTCTCGTCTGGATTTACCAATAGTAATCCTGCACCACACCCTTATTTACTAGACGCTCCATCAACGAATAGTTTTCATGCTATGTCTTTCCACTTTGATTTCCTTTTGTCTATTTTTAGACCGTTTAGTGCACTTGCCTCTTATGCATTTGCGCTTGTTATTTTTGTAATGAAGTCTGCTAAGGCTTAAGCTTTTATCGCAATTCGTGGCTGAAACTGAATATCGTATTGTCCCAATTCATGAACTCATTTAGCCATTTTCTAGATGATTAGGGCTTGTACAAAATTTTCTTGATTAGGCACTCAGTATACACAACTATGGAATGACTTTGAAAATAATTTTGTAGTCTTCTTGCCGAGAGTTAACCTTTCAATGGATAAGTACAATATTTCCGTGCTTTGCAGTATCCTATTGATGAAGTACACTAGCACATATTTTTGCCATTCTTGGCATACTTAGACCGAACTCACTGCTTTTGTCGATTTTCCAAGTACAGTTATAGAGGGTCTCCTGGTATTATTGACTTCAGTGTTGGAAACTCCTTAAGCTGTTCTTTAAAAAATTAATTTCCTTTTTACTATCCTCATTCCATGTGAAACTCTTTGTTTGTTTGAGAATGTCGAACAGTGGGAAGTGTTTTTGCCATCTTTGGAGATGAACCTGCTAAGTGTTGCTAGCGAACCCATTAACACCTGTACTTCTTTGATTGTTCGTGGTTGGGAGAGATTGACTATTTTTTGTATTTTCTCCAGATTAGCTTTGATTCATTTGGAAGACACTTTATACCCTAAAAATTTGCTGCACCGACTTCGATTATGCATTTGTTGGGGTTAAGTTTAATGCCAATCACACTCAGAGTATCCAAGGCTTCTATCAAATCATGCACAAATTGACATACCCTATTTCTTTTAATCACCATGTCGTCAACATATGCTTCAACATTTCATCATATTTGATTACAAAATGCAGTGTCGATTACTCGTTGATATGTTTCTCCGGCATTCTTTAGTCTAAATAGAGTATTCATATAGAAAAACACTCCAAAGATTGGTATGCAAGAGGTTTTTCTGCATCTTCTGGGTGCATTAGAATTTGGTGATATCCCTTGCACTCATCCAAGAATGCTAAGACTTCTTATCGCTTCCACCAACTGGTTGATTTTAGGTAAATAATAGAAATATTTTGGGCATGCCTTGTTTAGATTAATGAAGTCTATACACATCTTCCATCCCGCATCCTCCATTTTTACCATCATCAGATTTGCCAACCACTTTGGATAAATCACTTCCTTCAAAATGCTGTTGTTAAGCAATGCTCTGACTTCCTTTTCAATTGCATTCTATCAGTCGCTAGTGAAGAAAATATTTTCCTTTGCTTCAATTATTTATCGATTTATCGATATTTAGTGAGTGGGTAGCAATTTCTGGATTGACTGCTCTTATGTTCTGTACCATCCATACGAACGTATCTTTATGGCTTTATAGGATATCTATCACCTTTTCTTTCACCTATGTTGGAAATAATTCTCCTATCTTGATGCACTTTGAAGGGTGTTCATCATCCAAAATAACAACTTTAGTTTCTTCTCTGAGATCTAGTTGAGGTTCTGATCACATTTGTAAGATATTATCGGAGATACTGCTGACCATTTTTGTCTATTCAATGTTTTCTTCTTCTTTCATTGTGATAACCATGCACTACCTAATTGTTTGTTTATTTTCACTTATTGTTGCGATTTCTTCCAGAGTTTGGAACTTTATCACTAAGTGATATGGGGACCATATCACTTTTTTCTTATTCATCTATGACCTACCAATGATGGCTTTAAATGAGATTTGGTCATCCACGATGACAAAGTCACATATGATAGTGCAATTTTTGGCGCTCTCACCTATGGTAACAGGTACCTATATTTTACCGAAAGTTGTTTCTGCTCGTCCAGTAAAGCCTACCAAAGAGGATGTAAACTTCTTCAAATCAGTTTGCTTGAATCCCAATTTGTCAAAGCAATCGATGTACAAGATTTCAGTTGTGCTCTCATTGTGTACAAATACCCTGTGGACTGTAGCATTTCAAAATTTAGCGACAATGACCATCGGATCATCATGAGGCAAAGCGTTGGGAACTGTATCCTCTTCGCTAAATGTTATTGTCTCATTAGAAAGGAACCTCTTATCACAGGCTCTTGTGGTGAAGAGTATGTGTCTTTGGCTTTCCAAGTATTATTAGACAAGGATTTAGTTTATCCTTGGATCGATAGGATCACTTTTTTGGGGCATCATTAGCCCGATCCTCTTCATAATACACCACCGTTGTCTTTTTCTGATTCCTTCCCTATGTATTCGATGTGCCCTTATTTTTTTCTATGGAGTTTCCCACCTTATTGGCTTTACTTTATTAATTTCCTCCATCTTCTTTTTAGTATTGGCTCAAATTTCCATTTATCAAATTTTCTTCTATTTGCCTTCTTAAATCCCGACAGTATTCGATGTCATGTCCGTGGTTTTTGTGAAAGGAACAATAGTGCTCTCTACACTGCTTGTTTGGTGGTGCTATCATAGGCTTAGGTTCACGAAACAGCTCCCCGTTTGCTTGAATTCATTAAAGGAGTCTAGGGAAATGGTGTCGTTTATGCCCCTAATTATTTTCCTTTTAAAGGGATATTTTCCTTACCCATTTTGACAAATCATCTCTGCGGATTTTCCATTATTCCATTTTCACCTCATTTACGCTTTATCTTGGGGTTGTTAGCTTCTTTAGTCCATACATACTTTCCAATCATTTTGTGCAATTATCATGGGTTTTTAGGCATTTTTAAGAGTTCCTTGTAGAATTCCCCTGATCACATACCACCCATGAATGCGCCTAGTGACGATTGAAATGACAGATCGTGAACTTGCAAACTTTTTGTAATGAACCTACTGGGGTAATCTGCTGAGCTATATTGTTTAAATCCACTGAGATATATTATTTAAATCTGCTATATTGTTTAAATCCGCTATTGTTTTGGTAAACTTATGCTTCTGATAGAAACGCCCTAAAAATAAGTCTGATAATTGTGCCCACAAATGAATACTTCCATTTGGTAGATTATTGTAACATGTGATCGTTGTCCCAGATAAATAATTAGGAAAAGCTTTGTAGACCAGCTCAATATCCGCTTCACGAAATATCATACTCTTGCAATAAGAATGTATGAATTCCTTGGGGTCTGTTGTCCCATTATAGATTTTCACATTCAATGGTAGCTTGACATCCTTTGCCATTTTTAAATCGTGAAGATGCGGTGCTAATGGAGACCAGTCCGTATCATCATCTGCCACCATATCCCACAATTCCTCTTCGTAATTAAGGCTAACGTTAATTTTTAATTTTTCCTTAAGGAATTTAGCTTGATCGTTGCCTGAAATTGGTTATACAAATGTTCCCTATTCGCTTCTAAGAAGGCTGCGAAAGCTCGCTTTTATTTTCCTTATTTGCATTAGGAGATTCAACTTCTTCTTCCGCGTCATCTGTGTCTTCTCTTTTGTGCTCCTATTCGTTACTATGAACATATTCTTTGTATTTACTGAGAAGCATATTCTTGTGACGACCTGTTGTATTTTCTTGCATATGATTATGGCTTCTTTTACTTCTGGTGAAAACCATGTTTCACTTGAAGGGAATAAGGGTCTTTAAATGAAAATTTTCCATCCCCAAAGTTGATGCCAATGATGTCGTATTCCCGTCCAGGAAAAATGACTGATGTTCACCTTGTGATCAATATGAGAATGCACAAAAGATCTCGGAACTGATTTTGGTAAAAGAGCTCCGAGGATCAAGTCAGTACTTTCCTTAAGAGAATTTGTGTTTTTGCGTTAAGGTCAACTTTTACATGAGCCAGGTTGCTCTCCTTGTATTTAAAGTCGATTATAGTTCTGGCTCTATTTTACTAGGGTTTAAGATCATGGGTTGCATCGTGGTTACTACAATCTCGGTTTGTGGCTAAGTGTTGGTCGTGATATCATCTTTCTCGATTCATGGCTGAGCTCTCTTGGACATGGTTTCATCTTTATCGGTTCGTGGGTGGAATGAACATTGGGTTGAATATTGTGCACTATATCTTCATTTATTCGTGGTTGAAAATTGGGTTGGGCCTAAATGCCGACTCATATGCTAGGTATACACTAATAGAATGAGAAAGGAACCCTTCCTTATCTCTTATTTCTTTTCTTCTCTTTCACTTATTCTTCCCAAGGGCATTGAATAAAATGAAATATTTGGGTTCAATGCTTAGGGAGTAGTTAATTAACTTGGGGTTTGTATTTTTATTCATGATTTGGTGTTTCTTTTGGGAAATTTTATAGATCTAAATATCTTTATGTTCATATGATTATTAGGTTGACTTGTTCTTAATTTTTTGGTCAATTGCATAATTTTACACTAATATTGGCACACACCATACTCTAATATCATGTTGGGGCACTTATTGATATCTCCCGGGGAGGGAAACCTTGATGTATATGGGTGCGTGCATGCGGGTAGCCAAGTCAACGTTATAATCAACCATACAATAGTCTTAGCCGGTAAACTAGCCCGAATGGTTACGAATAGAGATAGTGTTAGTAGAAAACTAGGGTTAGCATGATTCGTAACCTTAGAGCCAATGATAATGTGCCTATCCCTTTGCCTCTTTAGGGATATTTATTCATAGTGGAGTTCCTAGGACATAATTGTATGAAAGATATTGGGAAAGTGTTGAACATCAACCACACTACATGTCATAAACACTAAGAAAGGTTTGTATATCTTAAATATGATTCATTATAGGATCAAATCATATCACTTGCCATGCTATATTCTCCAAGTGCTAGCGATACATAGTTTACTCTCCTGAGTTTTTGCATACTTATAGGTGTTAGATAAAACACCCAAAAGTATGTTTTGCAACATTAGCTATCCCTAACACGTGATCGGATTGACGACCTGATTACTGCTATGTGTAGATAACTTTTAGATTTCTAGTATGTCTTTGGATGACCCTGGTCTTACCACTATCTACCCTGGTCTTTCCACTATCTACTGCATAGGTAGTATAGTAGTAGGAACGGGAGCAACATTAAAAATTCTTATCTTTGAATGGCACTCCTCGGGTTAGTAGATCTCTTGTGAAAAGGTTATTTATTAATGACGCCGAGGGGAGGTGGGCCAGAAACCAATTAAATCATTGGATTTAATGCCAAAGGCATAAACTAAGATATATTAAATAAGAAGAGATAAGTTAGTCTCTTTCTCTCTCCACCTACTCTTAGAACTAAAATTACAATAATGATAGGATAAATAAACCCTAGTAGGCTAGTGATTCTTTATATAGTACGTGGAAATAGGCCTTAGAAAATCCCAAAAAAGGAAACCCTAGCAGCCACATTGGCACAGGTTGTGCATTAGCACGCAGCCCTCTCTGCATGACCCATGCAAAAGTACATGGGCTGCTGAGTTGACATATCCTCGCAGAACTGATTAGGAAGCCCATGAAAATCCATATGAGCCACCGTCTTGAGATTGTTCTTGGCATCTCGGTCGCACAGCCAATACACAATATTGTGGGCCGTCGTCTGGCATTATCATCCTCGGTTTCTAATGGATGAGATGTGCAATATGGCAAGCGGCACGATCTGGAGGTTTGTGTCTTCATCTCCTGGGAACACAAGCCTTGCAGAAGGACACGACCCACATTTTGACTTAGTTGCAAAATCCACCGATTTAGCATAGGTAGTGTAAATCTACACGAGTCGTGCTAATATTTACCTGTATCCAGATTTTGACTTTTTTTCTTCGATGCATTCTATCTACTACCACGATTAAAAGCTTGGCCTTTGGTTTACTACCATTCTAGCGAATGAGATTCACTAAGCTACTCGAAAGTGCTTACGAGAGATCTATAAATAAGCTCACAAAATAGAATCTATATCCTTGTAAGGACATAGTATCCATTGGATCTAAATATTTCACAAAACGAGGGATTTAGGCAAGAAAACCAAAATGACCATCTAAAATATACTATCTAAAATCTACTAAAAGATATGCTAAATGCATTAGGAAACATATGCTTCTAACATCTCATCAAAACTAGCAATCCACTATACAAAATATACCAAATGATATGCTAGATGTATTAGGAAACATATGCTTCTAACATCTCATCAACTTTGGAAGGCATATTGTTTGGAATAGCCTTTACTAGATCGAGTTTAGGGGCGGTTCAACAAAGAACTGCCTTTAGGTGACCGGTATTTAAGGTGATTATGCCTGGATGATTTTGATGGTCTCAGGTTCCAAACTCGGAACAAATGATCCATCCCTACTTCCTAGTTCGTAAATTCTAAGTTGGACCTATATTGAAGGCATGAATGTTATTACAACATCAGAATATTGCTTGGTCCATGTTCTGAACTCGGAAATACCTCTGGCTGGTTACCTTCAACAATGAAGTTCCAAACTTGGAACTATCTTAAGTTGTCCAATTTTTGGTTGATTTTTTATGGGGTTTGATTTTAAAAAACCAAAGAACTTTAAGGGAGCCACACTTAGAGGCTTCATGAAGAACTAATTGAAAAAGTTATGTGTTCATATTAACTACTTGATTGGATGTACTACTATGAGTTGAATTGTGTTAAATTTATGGTGTATGGTTTAGGGTTTTGGTTGTATTTAGGGTATTGTGATATATGAATGGGGAAGGTTCGTGTACACATTCATCACTTGATTGGACTTATTACTACTAGTTGAATGGTGTTGAATTTATGGTTTGTAGGGTTTAGATTGTTTTTAGGGTAATTTATTGAATTGTATTAATTTATGACATTTGAATGTAGGTAGGTGGTAATGGATTGTATTGAAATCATTGGTAACGATCTTAGGAACTCACCCGATGACATTACTTTAGTTGAATAATTTATCATGTTGGCAAATATACATCTAAGAATGGTTTGGTATGTGCATAATTCCCATGCAAGGATAGTAAGAATGGTGTATTTTTTGGAAGAAAGAAGTTACGTTAGTATCTTATCATGCATGGGTTTCAAACTACTTACACTTCCTGGGTGTGGTATAAGGTTGAGATAATTAAAGATGTTAAAAGAAAGGAAGCCGGTGATTTAGACAATGATGGTGGACTTGATTTGCCTTGAATGACCACAGATTTCTTAGAATCACAAGGATTGTCAACATAGAACACTTGTGTAGCCTGTGAAACAAGGATGTAAGGATCGCCAATCGAGCGTGTCTTCATCAAGTCGATGACTGTAAAACCAATGTCGTCGATCGATACACCCTCATTGTTGTCCACACATTTTCATTTGAAAATTGGGTCCTTGAAACTCATGTAGATGAGTTCCCACATTTCCTCAATCACCCTATAGTACGACATGTTCCCATACACTAGATTTCTATCCTTTGGGCTGCAAACATGTAACGCTTCCGCAACTATGCTAACGCCACTATTTTGAGTTGATCTGTGTGTGTCCCATTCAAGGGTTGAGAATGTAAACCTATTCATGTCATAGCCAATGAAAGAAACCATGGTAAGGAATAAAGGCCAACCCATTCATGATTTCACCGTGACTTTCCCCGACTACTGTTTACCGTAACCAATCAATGAAAGTGTGATTGTGTTCAACAAGGATTTGTTTCTCTGACAAATTGGGGTGCTTCTTTTTTATAGATACCATGTGCATATCCAGGTAGGCGAACCACATCTAAATTTCGGAAGATATACAAGTGCACTTTCATCAACTCGTCATGGGTTTGTACCCGAGTTATTACATTACGCAAACCTTTGCCACCCACTCTCTCTCTAGGGCAAGATTTTGTTACACAAACTGACTCTTCTTTCTTCAAGAATTCCGTGTAACATACCTCTGCATTATACAGGCATCAGGGTGAAATTAATTTTTTAAATAACCATTAAATATGTTCATATACCTCTCAAATGGATACATCTATAGAAGATAAATAGGACCGCAAATCAATATTTTACGTACAATGTGAACCAACAAGTGCACCACGATGTCAAAAAATGAAGGAGGAAATACATCCCAACTCGCACAACACGATAACTATTTCCTCCTGCAGGTCCCCCAGTTTACGACACCTAATTTCTTTGCAAAAAAATTCCTTGAAGAAACTACCCAACCGAGTAATGCACTTCCTAACGTGAATTAGTAAGGTGGATCTGATCACAACCAGCAGAAATTCTTGAATCAAACATTTTGAATCGTGCGATTGAATCTCTATCCCTTATCGGACACCAGATTTCTAACCTAGGATGAGTATCCCGTCAGGACATCCATACTTTTCAGGCTAGATCATATCAATTCGTTATAATATTTTGAAAGTGTGTAACAAGTTATGGACAAGTACGTCTTCGTCATCTCCATCACCGGGGCCAGTTCTGGTCAATTCCCTTTAGATTATATTTTTCCTAGACTTGACACATTTATTTATCTTACCCTGGATATTCATCAAAGTACCAACCAAACTGTCGCATACATTCTTCTCAATGTGCATCACATCCAAATAGTGTCGGACGTCAAGTTTTCCCAATACAGTAGGTTGAATAATATAGACCGCTTCTCCCAATTACCGGCAACTTTAGGTTTCCTTTTCCTCTTGTAGTAGTTACATGCATCTTGCAACATGTTCAAGATTGATATACCAGTTAAAATGGGAGGGGGCAACAACTCCACCTTGCCATTGAATTCATCACGTCGATTCCTCCACCTATGAGTTTTAGGAAGCCATCTGCAGTGCCCAAGGTACACTGTTGGGAGGTCATGGCCATACCTCTCAAAGATAAAATTTATAAGCCCAAAGTGCTTACTAAATACAACTAAGTAGATAGTATGGCAAGTTGGGGTCGTCCACAGAGAAGAGGGATATTTCCAAGCATTTGCTCATATAATGGTAAATAATATGCTATATATACATAGATATAAAAGCAAGTAAAAAGGGGGGTTTGGTTGGTTGGTTGGTTTCCTAAATTATGAAAGTAAAAACAACAAAGCTAGCAAAGTCAAGTAACAATGCTAATCATGCAACAACCTAAGAAAAAAAAAGTAAAACTACAAAGACAATGCCTTGGGGGCAATGAATATCCGCTTCCTTACCTATTATCTATCCTTGAATCCACTACCTATTCATTACTTTAACTA
>JAULKK010269683.1:0-15078 GCA_032355705.1 Rubia peregrina
CTAATCAGAACGAGATTTGGTATTTCTTTCAGAACTGAATAGACTTATGACAACTTGAAGAAGCTAAACTAAAATACCTAAAATAAGCTGAACCATGGCCGAATTCTTCCAAGACACGCCTTGGATGAATAATTCCTCATCTAATATTACCAAATCTAATTCGAGTAAAATCAGAACTGAATATTCTAAACCCTAATGGACTGATTTCAAAATTAATCTCTTCAAAAGCCCACATTGATGAAAATAAGTCCTAAAATTCAAAATGAAATAATTTACAATGATACACACTACCTCATTAAAAAACCCGGTGGGAAAAAAGAGTATAGTGTTCTTCATGATGTCTTCACTTCCTTAACACACTTGAACAATTAATCCAAGAACTTGTCGATGTTGATTTCTTCATTAATTCTTCATCATGAAGTTGATCCATCAAAGCATTTAAAGCAGCATCTCTAAGCTTCATTCTTTCCCTAGTCATAGGACTTGCCATGTCATTTAGAGGATCACGATCATAATCTTTAAATGTTTGATCAAGCTATGGAATGTCATCATCTATGGTGGTAGCAGTCTTAGCATTTGCATCATTCCCTCCGTGGTCGAAAGGTTTCACCCTCGAAACTGAATCATCATCAAAAGTAAATGGAGATAAATCATCAACATTGAAAGTAGTACTAGCACTATAGTCTCCATGCAAATCAATCTTGTAAGCGTTACCATTCACACATTCCAACACTTTAAAAGGACCATCACCAAACAAACTTAATTTACATTTCCAAGAATTTGGAATCCTCTCTTTTTCTAGATGCACTCAGACCCAATTATCTGGTTCGAACCTCATCAATTTTCGGGGCTCAGGATCTTCTGTTACACTTTTGTGTATCACTGTGTGTTACACCAGTAAGATTCTGTTACACTTTTGTGCATTTTTCGTTCAATCCTTAAGCACACCTTCTCATGTAATTGCTTAATAAAATCAGCCTTATTTTCTCCATCAAGGTTCCTAACCAATGTAAAATTCAAAGAATTTAAATCAAGAGGAGTATTAGGTAAAAAACCATAAACAATTTCAAATAGAGGTAAATAAGTAGTAGAACGAACAATGCGATTATAAGCAAACTCTGCTATCGAAATGCATTCTTCCCAATTCTTTTGTACTAAGGAATGAAGAAGAGTGCCAATGGTACGATTAGTGACCTCCGTTTGTCCATCAGTTTGAGGATGCCTGGTTGTAGACAATAGCAACTTTGTCCCTAACTTGCGCCACAAGGTATTCCAAAACTATGATAAAAATTTAACATCACGATAATAAATCGGGGAATCCGAAATGCCATGTAGCCAAATCACTTCTTTGAGAATAAATCTGTAACATGCTTTGCATCATCTGTCCTCCTACAAGCACTACAAGAAAAATGACTTATCACTTCGCCCCTTTTACCTCGGTTTTTTTCTTAACATCAAATAACCGAGGTAAAAATTCATTTTTTAACCTTGGTTCTATTGAAACCGAGGTACATATTCTGGGAAATTGAAGTAAATAGTTTGACCGACGTAAGTGCGACGTCGGTAATGTGGATCAGACCAAGCAAGATCAGTTATTCATGACATGATCGACCTTACACTGTTCATCGGGTTGACCAATTGTAAGACGATGGTTTCGAGCGACATCGCAATAGTTGGGCTTTAGGTTGTCAGTTTGGTTCCATTGACCAAAATCTAATATGATACCTAAAAATTTTCTCCCCATTCCAGTATTCCTCTTCAAAAACCAAATTCACATTGTTGAAGGTGGCCAATAGGCTTGTTGATTGTGCTTACTCAATTACCAAGTACGTTTCTGAATACCCCCCAATTTGTAGTTTCATCTTTAATTTAGGTTCTAGATTTTTTCATGTCATGTGAGGGGATGTGTTTAACTATGGGTTGATTGAAATTAGGCATTCCAATATTGTAAATGGTTGTAGTTATGTATGTGTATGGTAATATAATGAATGTTTTTGTTGACATTATTATATGTATACAGGTATATATATGTGGGTGTGTGTAAATTTTCGATATGCATGGAAGCCATGGATTGAATGAGTGTAATTGGATGTATTTGTTGCTAAGATAGGTTCCTAAAGAGCGTGTAGGATTTTATATGGATAAAGCTCATTGTTTTGATGAAGATAAAATAAGCGAGAGTTATCAATATTTTGTAGCTAACTTCATAAATATGCATTTACAAATGCCGCGAAGGAGAATTTTTCGCATGTATATTGTCCTTGAAGAAGTTCCGGAGCACAGTTATTCATGAAGAAGCAAATGCTTTGAAGGAACACTTTATTTGTATATGATTTTGATCCGATATACAAAATTTGGTTTTGGCACGAAGAGAATGTGGATGGGCATACTACAAATGAAGCAGAGGCCGAGAAAGATGATAAGATGGATGTTGGTTGAGGACATTGTCAAAAACTACAGTGGAAATCCTAAAAGACTTTCAGACCTCCACGAACATATATTATGGATGCCTCGATGTAATGACAGTATTGAAGGCTACATTACAGTTGATAAATGTGAAAGCTAAGTATTCCTATAGTGATGTAGGTTTCTCTGGTATGTTGAAAGTGTTGAAACAAATGCTTTCGGTTGGCAATAGACTCCCCAAAACGGTATATGAGGAAAAAAAGTTACTATGTCTGATGGGCATGGATTATGAAAAGATACATGCTTGTTGGAATGATTGTATCTTGTATAGGGAAGATCACTTGAATGCAGAGGATTTCCCTAAATGCAATGCTCCAAGGTTCAAATTGAAGGAGGTGGATATTGATGGAGAAATTGGTAATCGAAAGATGAAGAAGGTTCTTACCAAGATTGTTTGGTATCTACCTATTATTCCTCGATTAAGATTTTTTTTTGACAATCCTGAGGATGCAAAGAATTTGAGTTGGCATGCAAATCGAACAGTGGTTGATCCTAAAGTCATAAGTCATCCGACTGAAGGCGATGAGTGGAAGAAGATAGATGCGGCATTTCCGATCTTTGGTAATAAACCACGTAAGTTGAGGCTTGGTTTGTGCACTGATGGAATAAACTCATTTGGTAATATGGGCAGCAACCATAGTTCGTGGTCGGTGATGGTAATGATTTACAACTTGCCCCCATGGTTGTGCATGTAAAAGAAGTACATAATGTTATCTCTAATGTTCTCTGATTCGAAACAACTGGCAACACTATCGAGGTGTACCTAGCCCCCTTGGTGGATGACCTGAAAAAGCTGCGGGATCCTAGAATGAATATATATGAGGGGTTTCGGTAGAAGTTGTTTGATTTTAGAGCCATGTTGTTTTGTATCATTAATAACTTTCCTGAGTATGGAAACCTGTCTGGCTAATCCTTGAAAGGTCACATGGCATGCCCCATTTGTTTAGATGGAACTGATTATTGTTAGTTGAGGCATGGAAGTAAGACAATGTACCTTGGGCACCGGAGATGGCTTCCAAAAACTTATCGGTGGAGGAATAGACGAATTCAATAGCAAGATAGATTTGTCACCCTTTCCTCCCATATTAACGGGTGCGTAAATCTTGTACATGTTACGTGATGTACGTAATGACTTCGACAAGAAGAAGAGGAAACCTAAGGTTGTCGGTAGTTGGAAGAAACAATCCATATTCTTCGAACTACCGTATTGGGGATACTTGACGTATGACATTATTTGGATGTGATGCATGTTGAAAAGAATATATGTGACAATTTGGTTGGTACTTTGATGAATATCCCGGGTATGACAAATGATGGTGTTAAGTCTAGGAAATATATAGTTAAAATGGGAATTAGACCTGATTTGGCCCCGGTGATGTAGGGGATGAAGACTTAATTGTCTGGTGCTTGTTAAACACTTTCAAAAGTAGAGAAATACTTTATATGTTCTAGCCTAAAAGGTATGAATGTCCCGACATACTACTCATCCTAGGTAAGCAATCCGGTGTCCGTTGAGGGATTGAGATTGGGGAGTATAAAATTGCACAATTCACATAGTTTGATTCAAGAATTTCTCCCGGCTGCGATCATATCCATCTTTCCAACTCACGTCAGGAAATGCACTACCCGGTTGTGTCGCTTCTTTAAGGAAATTTATTGAAAAAAATTAGGCATCAGAAATTGGAGGAACTGCAGGAGGAAATAGTTATCATGTTGTGTGAGTTGGAGATGTATTTCTTTCCTCCATTCTTTGATATCATGGTGCACTTTTTGGTTCACGTTGTACGAAAAATTTGATTTATGGTCATTTTTATCTTTGATGGATGTATCCTTCGAGAGGTATATGAAGATATTTAAGGGTTATTTGAAAAATAAATTTCATCTGGATTCCAATATAGTGTAGAGGTATGTGACCGAGGAGACATTAGAATACTGTATGGAATTCTTAAATAATGAAGAGTCGGTTGGTATACCAAAATTGCACCATGGAGAGAGAGTGGGTGTCAAAGGTTTAAGAAAAGGAATAACTCGGGTAGTAACCCATGACAAGTTGATGAAATGCACTTGTATGTATTGCGCAATTCAGATGTGGCTCGCCACTAAATGGATATGCACATGGTCTCTATCAAACAGCAGCACCCCGGTTGGTCAGAGAAGCAAGTACTTGCTGAACACAATCACACTTTCATTGATTGGTTATGGCAAACAGTAGTCGGAGAGAGTCAACGTGAAACCTTGAACTGGTTAGCCTTCATGCCTTCTGCTACTGCAATTTCTTTCACTGGCTATGGCATGAATGTGTTTACCTTCTCAACCCTTGAATGGGACACACACACATCAACTCAAAATAGCTGCGTTAGCATAGTTACAGAGGTGTTACATGTCAGCGGCGCAAAGGATAGAAATCCAGTGTACGGGAACATGTCCTACTATGGGGTGATTGAGGAAATTTGGAAACTCATCTACACAAGTTTCAGGGTCCCAATTTCCAAATGCAAATAGATGGACAACAATGCAAGTGTATTGATACATGACCTAGGTTTTACAGTCATAGACTTAAGCAAGACATTGCTTCATAGGCTACACAAGTATTCTATGTTGATGATCCTTGCAATTCTAGAAAATCAGTGGTCATTCAAGGCAAAAGTCAATTTATAGGGGAGGTTAGTCTGTCTTCAATGTCTGACATTATTCCACAAAATCTACCCAGCTCAAGTAATGTCTTCCAAGAAGAGATGAATTGGGGTGTAGCTAGCGTTGATGAGAGACCACGAAGAAGGCGTGTGGATTGAAAGACATCCCAAGGCGAAGAAGATGAAGAGGAAGAAGACATAGAATATATGTAGAAAATTTTATGACAAACCTTGGAGAATGTTTATTTTGTGCTTCTGGTTTTATGTAATTTTAAATTAATTGACATTCCAATTTTGATCCGAATCACGTAAGTGATGGCTTCAAATTGATATTTGACGATGGCGATGTATTAGTCGATTGTCCAAACAAAGTGATCAATCTCCCCAAGCGACATCGCACGGTGTTCTTGTCCTCTGGAAAATAGAGATGCCAATGTTGCACATAGCGTCGGTAAGGAGGTCGATCGGAGGCAGAGGCTAAATGTACTTAAATGATTTAATTTATGCAAACTGGTACATGCATCGGTAAGTTATTGGCTAAGCCAAACAGCAGACCTCAACATATGTGCGACATCACATCCTATAAATTGCAGTTAAATAGACAGTTTTCAAATATAAATTAGAATTTGAAATGAACAACTACAAGTCCTCATTCCAAGCTCACAACAACCAAGAACATATAAAAAAATTATTAGACATATAACATTTTAGTCTATGATTACCATCTTAGAGAAGAACATAATCAAATTTTAGCAACATAATTCATCAAAAGAAATATCCACAAGCAACATCCACAGCTAAAATTCAACACAAGTCATAGTTCAAAAGCAACTTCCACAAGTAAAAATAATTCATCACAGATTATAAAGAGCAATCATGAGGTGTCTTCAGGGATGATGGGAGGGGTATCATCTGCTGCGATCTATCAGTAGACCTGAATCCTTATCCTCATCCTCTACAACCAACTTCTTGGCACTATTGTCATCGGAAATCTCATCGGAAATCTCATCGGACTCTGTTTTTTCTTCATCACTATGTAGTGCATGAAACCCGTCATCCTGGGACTCCTCCACATCTCCATCTTGTACTTGCTCATTTCTTCCGCCAGTAAGTGCTCTCATACCTACCAACTCTGTCAAATTCCTCTGTTGGTTATGTTCCAAACACATCGTTAATTCCTTGGTCTCTGCTATGCCCATCAAGAGCATGCTCTAGGCACTTTGTTTGAGTTCTGACACAATGAAACCATGTTAAGATCATTCTTATTAAATAAATAAATTAAATCATATTTTTAGAGTAAGCCAGTAAAAAATTTATATTAGGGAAGTGATACGTTTCCATATGGGAGGGTTTGGCTCTTTTGCGTAACTGCCACAGTGTGCATCTCATGGATGATGGTGTAACCAGGGTCAACAACATTCTTCTCTGCGATGTGCCAATAGAGGATAGAGCCGTTGATTGTAGGCTTCAAAGGAAGGCCAGCCGGGATGAGACATTGGACAATGATGTTGTACATCATCCTCTGCTCGAACTCCAAAACATCATTCTTGATCTGCCTTGGCTTTAAGATGTCGTTGCCCGCTTTAACATTGAAATATTTGTCCACCATCCGATTAGGGTCCAATTCCCTAGACTCATCATGTTTAGGAACCCGTTAGGTCATGAGTCCCGATAGTAGAGGCGGAGTTTTTCAACCGGGTTCTTCGGATCTGCGCCAAGTGTGCACCCGATTACCTCATCAATCACATCACTAGTCAGCTATATATTTACTCCATTCACTCGGGTCTTGTATTTCCCAGAACTCTAACAATCGATGTTCGTAGAACTTCTTCACCTCGTTGTCATAAGTGGGCTTATCTAGGAAAATCAACCCCTCTATCCCCGATGCTTTGAATGACTCAAAGAATACATCTAGGTGCAGTCGCTGCACATCCTCAGCCTTCATGTCACACACCTACTTAATCCTTCTCTTCCTGACTAACTGGTAGGGATTCTAATTTTCCTTAGTGATAAAGTTCTTGTCATCGAAAGTAGGCTGTAAAGGGGCAGTAAAGGCCTTAGATTTTTTGGATCTAGATGTACCCTCCCTAACCCTAGAACGCTTTGCACTCTGCTTCACTAGCATCTGTTGGACATTTACATATACAGTAATCGGTAATATGTACAAAGATTGAAGGATGCAGGTGTTGGTATGACTTAACTCGCTAGCATGTCACTTACATTTCGGTTAGGCTAAAACTAAAGGAAACGTCACACATTCATGTATGATCGAACTAGCATCTTGTCACTTATAATTCTGTTCAACAGAGGAATATATACGACGTCGCACATTCATGTAATTTTGAAAGTACAAGGTCACACAGTGTGTCTACCTGACTGAACAGTTTGCGACATGCAAGCGAATGGTAAAAATGGATATCTATCTATCACATATACCCCTAACCATGAACACTTAGGACATATACATGCATAAACCAAATTTTCTACGACCACATCCACCTCATTTCATCCAAACATTTAAGAACAACATAAAATCACTAACCAAAAAAATGTAACACCTAATCAATCAAAACCAAAAATTTAAAAATAGTGTAAATAGAATTAGAGCAACATAATTCGATGAACATGGCATTTTAACAAAAAAAACAAAACAAAAATGGGAGAGAACCGTTCTGAATTCTAACCTTGGCTAGAGGGTTTGGCAACTTCAAGTTTTTGGATGTCTGTTCGATGAATGATATTTACAATGGAATGAGGGGGTTTATATATGGAAGGATAGGCGGTTACAATCGATGGTTATGGGGCAGATTTATGGTGGTAGTTTTGAGCAGTTGAATGTGCGACGTTGATTTTGGGAATGGGAAGAGGTGAAGCTTCGATAGTATAAGTACTCAGAACCATACAATGTCGTTTAATCGATGAATTTGATGTCACCTGTATGTCCTCTACCTCATTGATATTATCAAACTTTGACCTATTTAGTAACTGGTATCACAATGAAGGGTTACTGGGGCAAATGAGACAACATGCCCAATTATCTCAATAATTTGGGATTGGTCAGCAGTGGGTTAAAACCCCAATTAACAAAGTCGCTATTCATAATCGGCTTTAACAATAGGAAACTAATAACCTTATGACGTCACACATTATAATGGGCCATAAATAATTTTTCAGCCCAAACTCATAAACGCAGTAGCCCACGAGCAAGACCCAAGGTGTTTAATTTCTAAATAATTTAAACTATCATATTCAATGACCAAAATATGTAAATCATTACAGTAAATAGGAACGGTTATTCATTAAGTGCGAGTTATTTTTGTAAGGGTCTTTCTAGAATGTGATTGTCTATCAACATGTTCGGTTACTCATTACTTTGAAGTCTACATTGTGATTGCTTATAACCATCTGTAATGTTAACTGTTACTTGTGTACATCGGTTGAATGTTTGATATCATATATTTTTGGGTAAAATTTCCTATGCCAGGAACTGATAATTAAAGCAGTACATTTCAAACATAGCAATCTGTGTGGAAAGATTGACTGTTCCTGTGAATAAGGGGATGACCCTACATAATTGCGAATGGCTAATATGAAACATGACCCTAGAAAATTTGGAACATTGTACAATCATTGTTCAAAATATTACTATGTGTAGTAGGGTTGACTGTTCATTGGGATAGAGAGAGAACCATTCCTAATTGATGTAACCAGTATTAAATGTTTCCTAAAAAACATTGCCTTTCCTAGGCCCTCGGCAATATTTAAAATTAAACTAGTACTATTCAAAACATTACTTGTGTGGAAGGATTGACTGTTCGTGAAGACAATGGGAGAACCTACTTCATTGCTATGGCTGGCATCTTACAATGTTTTGAGTAACGTTGCTTGTACATGGCCCTCTACGTTCTTGACAATTGAATATCTAGTGTTCAAATCATTACTGGTGTAATAAGACTCATTGTTCTATGATTTAACCTATGATAGACCCCTCTCAAATTCTCGGGGACATATTCATGTTTCGAATAAAATTTGACATTACATGCACTAAAACAACTGATAATATTGAAATAGTAATGTTCAGGCCATTATTAGTGCAATAGGATTGATGTTGTAAATGAGAATCAGATATAACCAACCATCAACATACCTATATCCTGTAACGATTATGAAGAGGTTAACATTACCGGTCGGCTTAAAATTCACAAAACCCAATTTATGAATCAAACATATATATAAACTCCTCGAATAACATCGGCTACAATTGACAATGAAGAACATGTAATTTCCCTATATAGAACTGATAATGGAAAACCTATGTATACCCTTGTTGGAAACATCACTCATAACATTGCGTGAACTGATAAGCTAACAAAAATATAGCAAATTAGTCAAAGGTTGTGTAATGGGCTATTTGGTCCATTCGCGGGCCCATTACATGAATGCCCATCCAATTAAGCTTATGACATCATCTTACATTTTGTGTAGACCGGTATTTGACAGACCATTAAGTGATGTCACATTCTTAGAAACTGGGCCTATTGGGCCGACTTCGACCCACTTGAAGACCTAAAATTACTGTTCGCATGACCCTTGTGACGTTGCAACCCTGGCAGGAGAATACATTTATGTGCCACACTTAGGAAAAATTTATTTTTGAAAATACATTCATTACCATCTATGGCGCCCTCCACCATGAAAGACCAAAAAAATTTCATTTCCATTTCCTTCCTCCTTCAATCTTCCCGAATAGAGGCTTAATGGATAAGCAAAGGGAAAATTATGATGTCACCATACATGGGGAATCCATGAAAAAAAATTATGGTAAGGTTCCATCTTCAAAAAAATACAAACATGATCATATTGTCATTGTTAAATTCCTTGGGACTGATTGTTGAATGAGGGTTTGTTGTTTTCATGAGTCTTGGTTTTCATCTATTTTGTTATGTGGCCAATACAAGTAGGGTTGTGTGGATTCTTTAAAGATTTAATTTTTTAATGTGTATTGCGGGTAAATCTTTTTAAAAGTTCTCAAATGGTGGTTATTTGATATAGAAATGACATGCCATGTTTTAATTTCATCATTGGTTTTATTCAAATGAAGATCATCTTTGAAATAGATTTATGTAGTGTGTCACCTAATGGATGTTATAGTATTGTTGTGCCAAATTCTTACATTATGAGCATATTTTTGTTGTTTATTTTGTGTGATTATGTAACTTAGTGTTGAAGATGACATAGTGTTGTGTGATAAATTGACTTCATCTTTAGGTCGTGGAGTGGTGATCCACAATAAGAGGAAATTGCCTAAAGGAGAGAGAGATAGCAATGCATCGAAGAGACATAAGCAAGGACAGGGTAGGGAAATTTGCAAGAAATTAATTGACATGGTGGACAAAGATATCAAATGTCCAATGAAATTTGACCACATAGGAATTTCAAAAGGCGAAAAAAGAAATTGGTGGTCTAGTTACTTAGGATTGATTGTGAGGAAAAAGGTAGACATATTCTTGTATGAGTCATGGAATCGGGTTGATGATAATTACAAGGAAAATCTGTGGAAGACCCTCGATTGGTCTTCGATATTGTGTGTGCGAAGACATGGCAAAGTTGAAGTGTAGAACAATGAGGCACTTTGGAGAGAGATGAAGAGATTTAACAGCCAAATTGGCTAGGGATCAAATTTTTGGAAAGGAGAAATTGTAAGCATCTGTTCATTAGTGAATTGAGCTAGAAGGGTTTCGTTGCAAGAAATCTCGTGGACGAAGAATTTGTGCGAAATCAACATTTACATGCTAAGGAGAATATACATAGTGGATACATAATTATATTTTCATGTAAATAAATATTTTGATGTATAGAATAACATATTCATGAGCATAATATTGTGATAGTAGTCATTTGTGAATGAGCAGAAAGCTACGAATGTGGCTCGTCGGAAGGTTTACCTGTGCCGAAGACCCCTTGTGTGCATCACGACCCGTCTCGTGCCCTCGGCGATGTAACAGGAATAAAGAAACCCTACTCGCGCAAGCATAGAGAGAAAAAGTTTAAATGTGACAAGTGCTTCAAGAAATACGTCGTTCTATTTTCGGCTTTTGTCACCTTAATAATAATAAGTAATAATTCATGTTAGTTTATAAAATTGAAACCAAAAAACATAGCATCAAATTTGTTCCGCGTGAATAAATTGCTACATTTCGTACAGATCGTGAAATTATAAATTAAGGTTTATAACACTAAAAATGATTAATAATTTGATTATCTGAATATTTCTTTACATTTACCGGTATTGATAAAGGAACAAAAATGGTGTATGTATAGTAGTACCAATATCATGTTGAGACCATAAAATAAAGAAGGCTTAAATTAATTGAGAATTAAAAAAAATAAAAATTATAATAGACCTAAATATTTTCAAATTTATAAGAAGTCAATGTGCGTACGTCGGGCGTGTGGCAAATGTGCGGGCAAGAACTGGGCGGAGGATTTGAATACAAGTTCGGCAATTTTAGTAATTAAAAAGTATAAACATGACTTATTTTTGTCCATTTTGTGAAAAAAATCACTCTCTTCCTAAATCATGACTTTTTAATGAATTTCAATATATAGAATATATTATAATTTAAGAATAACATATTTAATGTAATATTATAAATATTAAAAACATAATCTATCATACCCTTATGTTGAAACATATATTATCATAATTTTAACATGCTACTGGCTAGCGTCTTGCGGCATGCATAGTGGAAAAAATAACTTTGAACACAACATTATCAGCAAACCGAATGTTACAAAAGTTTCCACAAATAACGAATTGTCTTATCTTAATTGTAATGTTGAAGTTCCTCTTATTTTTCTTGGCTCAGCATCTATGCATCCTCATTCTCCTCAACTCAGAACTGTACTTTTCTACCCTAAAGTTTGGCTCCTCCATATCTATAGTGGATTGATTGCTCGAGGGAAAATTGTCCTGTTTTGTGATGTTGTCACCTTAGCACTAATAAAAAGAGTAATAATTGATGTTAATTTATAAAATAGAAAGAAAAAAATATAGCTACAACTTTTTACCTCATGCATAAATTACAACATATTGTATGGATTTAAAAATTATAAATTAGGGTTTAAAATTAAAGCAAAACAAATATAAGAAAACAAAATTGTAAAAAGTCAAAACTTATAGAAAAAGATGAAATTTCCATTAAATAGTTAATGACATTATTACTTATATACTTAAGTTTTAAATTTGTTTCTTCATTTTTTTCGTTTAATTTATATTTTTAAATGCATAAAAAGCACTTGGACATAATCATTTTTCTAACGAATGAAATAAAAAATTTATAGAAAATTTTGACTAGTAAATAGTAGTGACTGATGAATGAACAAGAAAACAAAACCTCCACAGAAAAATTTAACAAACAAAGGATCACACAAGAAAACAAGTTTATAACACTAAAAACTAGTTGGGAATTTGATTATCTAAACCTTTCTTTACATATGACCGGTATCGATCCATGAGCAAAATCAGTGTGTATATAGTGGTTGGAACACAATGTTGAGCTCATAAAACACATGAGGTATAAATTTATTTGGAATAAATAATTTAAAAATAAAAATATTTTACCAAAATATTTTAAAATTTATAAGAAACCAATGTGCGTTCTTAGGGTGGGTGGTAAATGAGCGGGCGATAAATAAGACGACAAACTGAAAACAAGTTCGATAATAGTAGTAATTAATACGTATAAACATGACTTGTTTAATCCATTTTATATTGATTCATAAATGGATTGGGATGCTTGTTTACTAATTAATTTAATTAAACTGGATGAATTGTTGTTGATATGTACGAAGTTGTCATCATGTGTTAACATTTTTTTGTGTGGTGAAAATCGAGATGCAAAGGTCATATGACTATCACTGGGGACCCTCATCATGACAAACAGTTTCATATGCGAGGTTTGCCAGAAATGCTTTCAGCGAGATTAGAATCTGCAGCTCCACCTGGGAGGCCATAACCAATCTTTAAAACATAAGCAAACGGCTACGAATGTTGCTCCTCGAAAGGTTTACCTGTGTTGAAGACCTCTTGTGTGAACCACGACCCATCTCGCACCCTCGACGATCTCACCAGAATAAAAAAAAACCATACTCGTGTAATCAGGGCAAGAAGAAGTTTAAGTGTGACAAGTCCTCCAAGAAATACATCGTTCTATTTTAGGCTTTTGTCACCTTAGTAATAAAAAAGGAGTAATAATTAATGTTAGTTTAATAAATTGAAACCAAAAATATAGCACCATCTTCCCCGCGAATATCGTATAGATCAAGGAATTATAAATTAAGGTTTATGTTACTAAAAATTGGTTAATAATTTGATTATCTAAACTCTTCTTTACATTTACCGGTATTTATATAGGAGAAAAAATGGTGTATGTATAGTATTACCAATATCATGTTGAGCCCATAAAATACAGGAGGCTTAAATTAATTGAGAATTTTAAAATTAAATAATATATAATAGACCTAAATATTTTCAAATTTTTAAGAAGTCAATGTGCGTACGTAGGGCGTGCAGCAAATGTGCGGGCGAGAACTGGGTGGAGGAACTGAATACAAGTTTGGTAATTTTACTAATTAAAAAGTATAAATGCGACTTATTTTTGTCCACTTTGTGAAAAAAAAATCACTCTCTACCTAAACCATGACTTTTAATGAATTTCAATATATAGAATATATTATAATTTAAGAATACCATATTTAATGTAATATTATAAATATTAGAAACATAATATATCATACCCTTATGTTGAAACATATATTATCATAATTTTACCATGCTACTGGCTAGCGTCTTGCGGCATGCATAGTAAAAAATGAAAATGAACACAACAATATCACCAAACCGAATGTTACAAAAGTTTCCACAAACAACGAATTGTCTTATCTTAATTGTCATGTTGAAGTTCCTCTTATTTCTCTTTGCTCTATGCATCCTCATTCTCCTCAACTTAGCACTGGACTTTCTTACCCTAAAGTTCAGCTCCTCCATATCTATAGTTGATTGAGGGCTCGAGGGAAAATTGTCCTGTTTTGGGATGTTCTCACCTTAGCACTAATAAAAAGAGTAATAATTAATGTTAGTTTATTGGATATAGAAACGAAAACTAGAGCAATAACTTCGTACCGCGTGCATAATTTACTTCATTATGTGCTGATCTAGAAATTATAAATAAGGGTTTAATATCAAAACAAAAAATATATAAGGAAACAAAAATGTAAAAAGTTACAAGTTATAGATAAAAGACTAAATTGCCATTAAATAATTAATTACATTTTACTTATATAATTTAGTTTTAATTTTGTTTCTATTTTTTAAAAAAATCATAATTTTAAATGCATAATAAGCATTTAGTTATAATCATTTTTCTAACGAATGAGAAAAATTATAGGAAATTTTGACTAGGAAATAGTAGTGACTGGTGAATGAATAAGAAAACAAAACATCCACAAATAATTTTAACCAACAAAGGATCACACAAGAATCAAGTTTATAGCATTAAAAATTGGTTGGGAATTTGATTATCTAAACCTTTCCTTACATTTGAGATGTATTGATCCATGAGCAAAATTAGTATATATAGTTGGGAGGTCGTCGCCGTACCTCTCAAAGATACTAATTTTAAGCCATATTTGTGTACTAACTACAATTAAGTAGAAAGTGGCAAGTTGGGATCGTCCACAGAGACAGGAGTTATTCTCAAGTGTTTGCTCATAAAATAGATAATACTATACTAGATATATAGATATACGTATATAGAAAAGCACATAAAGAGGGGTTTTTTTTGGTTTGGTTTTCTAAGTTAACAATTTGAAAGACAAGTTAAACTACGAGGCTTACAAGAACTAAATTGAGATTAACTATGAATTACGGAGTCTCGGGGGCAATTGACTTTTACTTCCAAGCTTTCTATCCATCATT
>JAULKK010269792.1:0-15078 GCA_032355705.1 Rubia peregrina
AATTACTCTTAAACCCCTTCTAATTCCCAACATCAACAAGAATGTATCTATAATTGAGAAATATGGGCATGTTTTGTATGTCTCACCCAAGATTAAGGGTAAGCCCAAGGTAATGTAGAGACCCGTCCATAAGGACGTGGTTGTTGGTAGTGTCAAGGATGGGAATTCCGGTGACCCATCAAACTATTTTTATTAGTTTTTAAAAAATGCTTGAAATAATAACTCGTGAGAACGACAACAGAAATACGATGCTTCGTATTATAGTTTTCTATTAATTTTTTTTTGAAATTTTAGGAGTGTTAATTTTCGGTGGAACTTTTTAAGAAAAATTCAGTCATCTATTTTATTTGAAATAGTACTTCTCTTGGTTTTGTTTTTTTTGGGTGCAGGTATGGAATAAAAAATAATTGGCAGAAAAATATGGGAGTACCTCGTGCCAGAGCTTGGAATGGGCCGTGCAAAGGCCAATTGGCACAAGGCTGATGCACCTGCCACGAGGGCCCCACATAACCACTGGCACGAGGCCAGCATGGATTAGCACGAGGCCAACAAATGTTGGCACGAGGGTGGCTCGTGCCACCTCATCACCAGCACGAACCCCCATGGATCACCCTATAGATCTTTGGTTCCTCCTCTTTTAACCAATAAAACCTAATATATCCCCTTTTATTACCCCTTTTTCCAGCCCTTCTACATCATGCCATATTCTCTTCTTCCTCTCGCAGCTCACATATTTACCCTCTCCCGCTCCTTTTTCCATATCTACCTCAATTTTTATCCGATTCACCCTCATTTGGTATGAAATTTTTTATCTTTCCGATCAATCCAAGCCATGAAACTTGATCCTTAGAAACCTTACAAATTTTCAAAGAAAATTTGATGAACTTCTCCATTATAATTGAGTTTTACTGCCATGAAACTTAATTTTTGTTCCATTCCAGGTATTGGAGCTTCTTTGATCCTAACTAGGATGGATTGCACACATTTCTCAAGCAAAGATCTCACCACATTCAACAATAGCAGTACTCAAGAGCAAGAAGTTCATGAAGTTTCCCCAACGTTTGAGAACTGCTCTAAACAAGAAGTTCAAATTGTAACACCTTATAATCTGATGCAAATTCGTATGTGGTTTTGGGTGATAATTACCTAGGAGAGGAGGATGAAACGAAGGAGGAGGACGAGGACAATCAGGAGAAGGTCGCGGTGTATCGCGTACAGTTTGTCCCCACCACAGCCGGCATTCCCATGGATCATGCCACCACTGCCTTTTAAGAATCCTATAGCACCACCGCCTAATTTTGGACAGGTATTTAGAGGATCACCCCCTCATCAGGGTCTATTAATTATTCATGAGGAATCGTATCATTCTACAGGGCATGGCACTAGCACCTCTCACAGGCATATAATCTCTTCCCATTATGACAATTTTGCATAGTCTAGCAGTAGACCCCCACCTGGCCCAAGCTATGTAGGCATAGTTTGTTAGGAAATTCCTCGAATGAGAGTCAGTCCTGGTATCATCTGCAATATAGCACCTTCCGGGAGCCCAAGTTCTCCGGCTTTCAGTGAGCTTTTTCATATCCTATGTGGACTCATCTGCAGCATAGAGGGGACTGGGCGCAATTATTAGCGAACTTCGTCTTTGAGATCATGCACTACGTTCAGAGGCTTAGCATTCAGTTGGACTATTTTCATTAGGATACAGTGGAGAGATTTGACAGGTTGAACGATCAGCTGCTTCATTAGACTGAGGATATATGACATTTGAGGGTTGGCATTTGGAAGATCACTGACAGGTTGCATACATAAAGCATCGGGGATGGATACTACCATCCGGATCCGAGAAGGCAAGGGCACGAGGCCAAACACCGGAGGTGACATTGAGAAACACTCGGTGTTTCCAACTTTTTCCTTGGTTATATACATTGGGGACAATGCATTAACTAAGTGTGGGGGGAGGAGTTGGAGCACCTCTACGGTAGCAAACCCTTTGTTTGTGAATTAGTTTATGATTACTGTTTGGATGATCGTTGTGTTGACTGTGTTTTTTCTTGTTTTTGTATTTCCCCCATTTGGATGTTGAACTTTTTAGTTGTTTGTTGTTTTTAGGTGTGGGAGAACCTTTTGGTAGTTGAATTTGGGGGTATTTTTGAAACTTTGGTGGTGTAATTTTTTCATTTTCACTTTGTTTTGTAGTATGAAGCCCAACTTTGGAATATTTTGTGCTACAAAAAAATTGAAAATTGAAAAGAAAAAAAATATATATATATATACCATGCTAAGTTGGAAACCCAAAAGGGAAACTTAGGAAAATGTGAAGGATGGCCCAGATAGGCTGAAATGCTTAGGTAAAAATGAGAGACTTAGCCCGACTAGGTTGGAAAACCTAGGAAAAAATGAGACCGTGTGGAAAATGGTGAGGGGTGAGTTCAACATGTGTGAATGCTAGGATGAAAACCCGAAAGGCTTATTAGGGAAATTTAGAGGAAACGGAAACTAAGTTTAGGATCCTTCGGCATTTTACTTGGTTGTGGCTAAGTTGAGAATATCGAGTTATCCTTGGTCACAATCGAGTTGAGGATATTGTGGATTATCCTTGGTGTTTTTTCCCGATAAAACTCTTGGATTTCTTTTGGCAGACTATTCAGGGGAGTAAGCCAGTTCAAAACTTATCATTTGTACTTACCTTTTTCTTCATAATATTTTGGGATGGTTAGGTTACTTTAGTATCCTCGGGGAGTGTGATAGTTGTGATATTATTACTTCTTTGGGGGAACTAGTGTTGCTTGGGAATAACTTGAATGTATTGGCTGACTTCTCTTTGCATGCTACATTTCGCTTATATCTTTTCTCATTTTTGTTTACTCGAAGAAGAGTAAAGGTTTAAGTGCATGGGGATTATGTTCACCATTATGCATGCGTTAGCTGATGCATTTAATATCTTTATTATCATCTTTTGTTTGGTTGATTTCTAGTTTTCGTTAGGTTTGCATGAAAAAGGGTTTGGACGGCCATTATTGGTTTTGTTGTCTAAATCATGCATTTTATAGACTTAATTGAAGTAAATGGACACTTTGTATCACGGCCACCTAGATCTTCCTCTTTGATCTCATTTTTAGGGTTGTCGTGAGTGCTTTTCTGTTTTATTTTTTGGAAGGCCATTTGTGAGGATGATAGTAGATATTTGAAGGTCATTCCAAAGGATTGTTGATGTGAACCTTTATGCATTCATCAGCCGATGCATTTAACACATTTATTATCATGTTTTTTTGGTTTATTGCTAGTTTTAGTTAGGTTTGTAGGACAAATGATTTAGACGACCACATTTGAATTTCTTGTCTACATTCCGCATTTTTTAGACTTAATTGGAACTAATGGATACTTTGTATTCACGGGTGCCTATATTTTTCTCTTTGATCTCATTATTAGGTTGCTCGTGAGTACTTTTCCATTATCTTTAGTGAAAGGCCATCCACGAGGGTGGCAGTAGATATTTAAAGGCCATTCGCAAGGATGGTAGAAGATATTGAAGGGAATTTCTCAAGCTGGTAGTAGATTGAAAACCAAGAACTCCAAATCCTGGTAGTAGATATAATTGGGATCAAGAAGGGGGGATTCAAATTTCAAGAAGGCCCAAAAAAATTGAGTGATCATTTTCGAGGTTGCACGAAGTTCTGGGCAACATTTAATAAGAATCAGCAATTGAAGGTGTCACCATTGGATTCTTCTTCTTGAGCGCTATAAAATTGAATACAAGAACTCCCAAATCGGGCCAACGGCTCATCCAGAGCGGAGCAAAGATGTTAGCCAAGCAAACCAACCACTGCCCGCACAGAACGCATAAGCCTGGCGCCGACCAAAAACAAGCATTATCTACACCAACTATCACGCCCTGTGTTAGGGGCCTTGGGATGGCCCACATTAGCTAGCATAGGCCTTGATAAAATCTTTCACAAGGGGTCCCCTCTTCTCAATCCAAAATCTACTGAGTATAAGGGCAAAACGTTCCATTTTACACATCCCAAACCATTTCAGGTCTGAAATTCCAAGACCAGCCTACGGAGTACGAAGAATAATGTGTGGCATCGAGGTACTGAGCAAAATGTGGTTCCAGCTGAGTGGCTACACAAAATAACACATGGCATAGATGAGAAGGAGAAAAACAACAACTAAGCAAAGGCCCACGATGATGACGCGGGATGCATCTGTACAGGCCAGCACAACCCGTGCTTGAGCTGACACCCAAGCCAACACAACCGGCATACTCGTACCCAGATGGGTACGCCGCTTCTGCACGAGCCTCACAAATGGCACAGGCCGTGGAACAAAGCACCCCCACAACAGTGGTGGCACGAGGCTCACGAGTAGCACGGGTCGTGGCACGAGGCACCCTCCACGCCTGTTGTGACTGCTAGGGTTTTTGGCCACTTTTGGACCTATTTTTAGTTCAAATTCCCTTCTACTATATATATAGACCTTTTTCAACTAGGGTTTAAGTTTATGCACATTTTTAGATCCTAGTAGGTGGCTAGAGAGAAAAAACAATCACACTTTTCTCTGTTTCTTTTCTTTTCATCTTTTCAATTTTATTTTGCCAAAAGTTGTTGAATCTAATGTAATACTTGGGTTCAATTCTTAGTGAGTAGGGATCTAGCCTGGGGACTATATTTTTATTCATGTGTTAATGTTTATTTTTTGAGATTTCTAGATCTACCTATTTCTATATATTCTGTTATCATTATGTTGGCTTGTTCTTAATATTCTTGTAAATTGCATGATTTTCACACTTTGTTGGAACATAATCAAGTCTATTTTCATGTTGGTGAACTATATATACTCCCCAGTTAAGGAAACCTAGATGCGCTTGGGGTGACGATAGTCTGAAACTGGGAGTGTGCACGAAGGTTACCACTATTAATTGTCATGATCGACCATGAACCTATTTAGCCAACCAAATAAGTTTGAAGGGTTTTAGGTAGGTATAAAGTAAGTAGCAAACTAGGATTATCTTATTGATCATTGAAGCAATCTATAAAATGGCTACTTCCTCTACCTTTATAGACCTAGGGATAGTTCATTCGTTGTGTTCCGCTGAGGACTTAATCGCATGGGAGAGAATCAGACCTGCCCAATGTTCCACTCTCATTGTTGCACTCCCTTATTAACAGAGGGGAGGTTGATGGAAGATTTTGTACATGCACCTCTATGTGAAAGGTAGGGGGAAGTTTTGACCATTTTCCGCACCACGTGACAAAAAATGAAATAGGGCTAAGTTCTTGTATTTGATGAAATCGATGATCGAAATAACATTGAATGTGTTAAGAAAATATTCCCTGAAAGTTACTTTACATTTTTAATTCTCGTGATCAGTTTCATGCTAGTATTTGTTAGTGCAAATTCACCCTAATGATTATTTTCACAACACTGTTTCGCTACCACGTGGTCAGATTGAGGACCTGGCTGATGTTGTGTTTAGTTGATTATTAGATTCCTAAAATATCTATGGATGATTGTGGTACTTGCCACTATCTACTATTATAGGAACGGGAGCAACACTTAACCCTTAATAATTCAGCCTCAACTCATCTTTAACAACGCTCGAGAGGGGGAAGGTCAAATTTTGGCACCGTTACCAGAGATTTTAGTCTAACGGTCTAGTTATTAACCTGCATAACATTTTGGTTGAGTAAGTAGTGTTTTTTTAATTTTTTATTGGATTTTTTTGTTGAGCTTTATTACTTGTTTCCAGTTACTTCTCACCATTTTCTCTAGTGTTGATTGTAGTTGGCCATTGTTTTATTCTGATTTATAGTACACACATATGCCAAAAACTTAGTTGTTTTGCATAGTCCAACGAATTTTAAAGATAAAGAAGAGAAGACCTAGGTCGGAAGTTCCACAAGAACACTTTCAGTAGCTATAGAGAAAGAAGAGATGGCGGAAGATAACCGCACTTTGAGAGAGTTGATGGTTCCAAAATTGGATAATTAACCGCTTTGCATCATTTTCCCACTGTTGCAACCCAATGTGACATGTGAACTCAATAGCGGTATAATTCCATTGCCAATTTTCCATGCGATGGCGGGGAGAAGATCCAAACAAGCATCTTTCGGAGTTCCACCTAGTTTGTAACAACATGAAGCTACCAAGTATTTTGGAGAAAGACTACAATCAGAAGAAGTTTCCCTTCTTGCTTCTGGATTTGGACAAAGTTTGGTTATAGTATCTACCGCCCGGTTGTATCACCTTATCCATGAATATGTAGTGCATATTTCTCGAGAAATACTTCACAGCTTCAAAATCTGCTGGGTTGAAGAAGAAAATATCCAATAACTCTCAATTTCTGAATGAGTCTCTCTACGAGTATTAGGAAACATTCAAGAGAATGTTGGCTATTTTTCGTATCATCTATTCAAGGAGGGGGACTTGGTTTAATATTTCTTCAAAGGATAGTACTATGATAACATGCATAGGGTTAATGCCTCCTGTAACAGTTTGATTGCCAACCAGATCCCAAGGGAAACAATGAAACTCTTCGAGGAGATAGAAAATGGAACAAGACAATTTGGTAAAATCTCTAGGGTGAATCCCGTGGATGAACCATCTCAATCCGCGAAGTTACAGGAGAAAGTCCAAGATCTTTGTCATCACATAGATGTGTGCCCGTAAGTGGTGGATGACTTAAAGGAATTTAAGACATGGGATTTCAACAATGGTGGAAATGGGCCACAGTTTGCTAGGAGCCAACAAGAAGGGTTCCATTGGAGCAAAGAGAAAGAAGGCAAGATCCCTCCACAAACACCTTCAACCCGAGGTACCGAGATGACCCCAACTTCCATTGGCATGAAAAGAGAAAAATACAAGGGTATATCCAAGGCAAACAAGCTCCACCTAAACCTTATCTGAGGGGTCAATGGCCTTCAAACAAAAGGGTCTCACTCTACAACTCTGAACGAGAGGAAATCCTTGAAGCAATCTCTGAATTGTCTAAGGTGAAAGATTGAAGATCTCGAGACCAATGCATTCTCGAGCATCAAGAATCTTAACATTCGAGTCAGCAACTTTCCACCTCGGTAAGTTAGCTTGATGCCAAAGAGTCCGGCAAACATCCTTCCCAGCTTGAGGTTAATCCAATGAATATAAGAGCTTTGAAGTTGAGAAACAGGAAGGAGGTGTGTAATCCCGAGAAGGAAATACTACAAGAGGATGACTTTGTCATGGAAAGCAACCGAACCAACTTGAACGAGTGAGAATTAGTTATGGAGGAACACATTAAGGTGCTTCCAATTCCCGAAGCCAGGGTTAATATCCTCTTACATTTCCTTAATACAGTTAGGAGAAGGCCGAAGGTAACAACCAACAATGATCATATCCAAAAAATCTTTGAGAATATGGGGGTTAGTCCCGATCATGGACTTGATTGAACACGTTTCCTCGTATGAAATTTTTTGAAAATCACATGTACAATAAAGAGGAATAAACCACTTCAAAAATTGGATAAAGTGAACATAGGGTGATTCGTCATTCTTAATCATAGAAAATTTCATACAAAATGTGATGACCTCGACATGTTCTCAATTCCTATTTCTTTAAGTTGTAAGTTGGTGAAAAATACTATGATTGATCCTGGAGCTTCAATTAATTGCATCCCTTTGTGGATTTATGAGAACCTAGAAGTAAGTGAACTTAAACAGATCATGGTAATCGTCCAAATGGCCAATCACTCCCAAGCTAGTCCTCATGTACTAGTGAAGGATGTGATGGTCTGAGTGGCCAATTTGTTGTTTTCGGCAGACTTCTATGTCTTTGATGTAGCGCACGATGGTGATACACCCTCAAATTTATTAAGGAGACATATTCTTAAACATCAAAGGCTAAGATCGATGTTCATTTGGGAACACTAACCTTAGAGAATGGCATGGGTTGAGTTTGTTTTGATATTTACAAGTCTAAGCATGATTCACTAAATTCCTCTCTTGTTTTTAAAAGGCATAACATTGTGTGAGGAACATACTATACTTAATGACTCTTGCATGACGGATAATGATGATTTCCTTGATGTGAATCATGATAAAGGTGATAATGATAGCATTCTTAATGAAACTTTTGATTGCAATGAACATGATAAGTAAATCCCTCCAATGCACTTTAATTGTGATGAGCATAATGATGAAACTACGGCATTGTATGATGTTATTGATGATTAGTTTGTCTAGGATTCTTTTTCTCTGCTCACTAACCAACAGCAGGATGTGGGAATTGGTGAGGATGTAAAACACCCTCAACCACCTTCCAAACCCAAGCAAAGGGCCAGGGATTCGGTTTAGGCTATGCATGGATATTCACTTTCTTTGGCAAACAAAGCACTTAAAGGTTAGGATGACTCTTTGTTGAGACCAATTCACAAGGTTGTTATCATGGGTGGATTTGTCGATGGCCACTCCAGAGACCCAAAGGTAGGTTCTTTCAATAAAAAATGCATGAAAAAGGAATAAGTCATGATGATGACAATAAATATACACGGTGTTTTATTTATTTGTTCTTGACTTGTTTTTAGTTGATATATTTTGCATCTTTTAGAATGAAAAATATTTTTGATATGAAACTCTTTTTGATTAATGAATTTGATTTCGAGTCCCATTCTTTTTTAGTGAAAGGATATATTGGTATTTTGGTGACAGTATTTTTAACCTCGTGACACACCCATCTTATACGACGGGCCCTTGTTCTATGTTCTGGCATAGCTCATTCATCTTGGAACGGCCCGTGCTGAGTTCTAGCATGGGTCGTGTCAAGAGAATGGCACAAGGGTGCCTGGTGCCAACCTTCATTTGCTGCAATTTTTTACCAAAAAATCATATCTTTTGAAATTCAATTTTTTAGCAAAAACATGGAATTCTTGGCTCATTATTTCAGCAAACCCCCTTTTCCCCAAGTGTTGGTTTAAATAGTACACCAACACCTCCCTTATGCATAAATTGATTGGTACTTTCTCTCACTCTCAAATTTCAAAAAATGTCATCCCTATCTCATTTGTACCTCTTTTTCATTCGCATTTTTTGTTGAAAATAATGATCCATAGTACATTAAAAACCCATAGAATTCATTTAGCTCACCAAAATTTCTCAATAACCCTCATTCTCACCTTTCCTTTGTATATTTTGAAATTTTGGGTTACTTTCCTAAAAAATTGACATTTTTGCTTCTTCTTGTGTGGATTCTTCATCTCATGGCTTGAAATTCCAGGTAATCCTTTGTGCTCTATGTTTACTTACTTTATTTAGCATAATGGTGATTTGTGGAGTAGCTTTGAACTTGGAAATATGTTGAGTTGTTTTTGGGAGAATTTTTTAAGTTTTTTGAATGATTTTGTACCAAACTAAGTGTGGGGGGTGAGTGTATTGTCCTTGTGCTTTGATGATGTGATCTTCTTTGATTGTGAATATTTAAGAGGGTTGATTCTTGATTGCATGATATTCTTGATGGAATATTATTATTATTCATGGGTTGATTGTGAGAAACAATGATTCTTGATTGAATACCATGATTTGAAATGTTAAGATGGCTTTATTTGAAATGTTAGGATGGCTTTATTTGAAATGTTATGAATATTTAAGAAATAATGTTCTTTTTGAATGAATCTTAATGCATGTCTTTGGTTATCCTTGCATTACCTCTTTCCCTTGTTGCGAATAGGATGGCTCCAAAGAGGAAAATGTCCGAAAATGGAACAACTTCCTGGGGTGACGAGGTGAAGAAGCTGGCCAAAGTTGGGAGATGAGAGCTGGAAACTTTCTTTCCTTCCAACCCCACATTTGTCATTGAGGTATTCATGGATTTGACAAAAATTTCTGAAGGTAGGTGGAGGTACCTAAATTTCCCAAAATGGACCATCTTGGAAACAAAGTTTCCTTGCAAATTTTTTTTGGAAGCTCTAGGTATACTCCAGCCTGTCACGTACTTGCTTAGCAGGATATCCCTAGAGGGTTTCTTGGACAAGCACTCGAAGATCTATATTCATTGGACTTTGGAATTCCTGGTAACTTTGGAGAAAATGAAGAACAATGAGCGGAGGAGACTTATCTGATTCCCCTTGGAACATAGTGAGTGCACTATGTCACACTAGGATATCACTCAAGCGTTTATATGGAAGTACGGGAAGGAGATCCTGAGGAATTATTGACAAGATGTTCAGTTCTCATTGAGCAACTTTTGGAGGATCCTATGTGGCACAAAAAGGAAGCACCTTTAGAAGAGCACGGAAATCATCCACCCAGCATTGCGTTACATTCAGCAACTGTTAGCTACAGGAGTGTTCTGTCATGGAAAAATCTCCCAATGTCTGGGATCGAATGTCTATGATCTTTGGGCGATGACCCCGGAGGGGAACTTTTGCCCCTAAATGGTTATGGCCTTTCTGGATAATTACCTTGCGATGGGAAATAAGAAAGGTGGACAGATTTCTGTGGGAGGCATAGTTGGACTCTTAACCCAACAATTGGGCCATGCGTCTCCTTCTTCATTGGCGGTAGCAAATTTGGGTCGTTCAGGGACACGGTACACGATAGGCAGGGTGGCAAAAGCATAGGTGGTGGCTACCATGACATCATAGAATTATTTTTTTGGTTTACATAGTGGATCTTTGGTGTGCAATTTCATGATTCTACCCAAGCTAGAGCAGAAAACTATTGATGGGGATACATTGTTGAAGGACCTTTCCATAGCCCCTAATCCAAGGTTCGAAAATGATTTGTATAAAATCATATCAAGCCTGGATATGGACATAGAGGAAGATGACAGCGAGATCCCAGTTAGAGCACCTCCTAGCTGCACTAGCCTACCCATAGACATTCTTGATCAATTCCTTCAATTTGGAGAGAAACTCGCTAGTTCTACTAAGATTGTGAGGGATATCGATAAAGTAGTAGGTGGGATGAGCTTTCAGTTGGATGCCTTTGGGACGTTGCTAGGTTCCATAGAGGACACCATGTGTGACCACAATTTAGGAATTTTTTTATTTCATTTTTTATAGAAAATCTTATTCCTTTTCCCCCTATTCTCTTCTCTTATCCTCTCCATTTCTTTCGTGTCCTTTTCCTCCCTTCTCCACTTCAAGAACTCTCCAAAACCCATTTCCATATTTCAAATTTCACCATTCATATCCAACATTCTTCATTTCCACCTACATTCCACACTTACCCACCTTCTTACACTCCTCTCCCTTGAAGATGACTTTCGGGTGTGATTATGAGTACAATAGGAAGTATGAAACCACTCCAGCTTAAAGTGGCATCCATTTTTGGCAAATCATAACCAAGAGTCCCCAGACAAGCAAAGATAGAAGCTCCTCAATTTTATATCCCACCTTGCGCTATACTCAACATTTATTGGCATCAACCTTCTTATGCAATGTGAGCCCACACATTCCCCCATCGAGCCCAAATGGAGTATAATGTTCGTGTAAACTGACAGAGAACTTTCATGGCATATAAAACGGAAGAGCTTCGGATGCAAATTCACAACTTGACCGGTGGCGAATCCACGACAATCACTAGCAATTAATGAAATTGGAGGAGACGCCATGAGGAGGAAGATTCTTGGCAGGTTCAATACTGGTAACAAACTTTGGGGGAATCATCACATCAGTAGGTTGTAAGTTATTTTTCCTTTTAACTTGAACCTTAGGTGTTTTATATTTAGGGAAATATATGATTTTAAGTGTGGGGAAGGGCTTTAATGATTTACATTTATATATATATATATATCTACTTTTTATTTGAAAACATTGAAAAGGAGAAAAATTGAAACATTGAATAAAAAATTAATAAATGAAAATGAACAAAAAAAGGCAAACCTGCTAAGTTGAAAATCCGAGATGGAAATTTTGGCAACATCGGATAGACCAAAAATCTGAAATGATGGATTATTGGGAGTAATAGTAACCGTTGAGTAGTTAAAGTCAAATATTTTTACTCGTATTTATATATGCTAAATCAAGTAAGTGTTGATTATTGATTAGTTAAAGTTAACTTAGTTACTAGGGTTTAAATATAGAAAGTCAAGTAATGTGTGGTCATTGATTAGTGAAAGTCAACCTAGTTATTTGTTGACCACACCATGCACAAATTACAAAGTTGCATTACAAAGTCAACGATTGCAAGGTGTGGTCAAGTACGGTTGCGCCTAACCCATGAAAATTTTCAAACACTTTAACAATTTCTGATGGGAAGATTGAATTTTTATAATTTTTAAAACTGGTTTGGCACCCGCCTTTTGATATCCATTGTTAAATTAATCCTGGTTTTTAAAAATATGATGTCATTTTTAATTTTTTTGATTTTTTGCGGGAATTTTGAAAGTTTTTGGTGTCTAATAAGGATTCATTAATTAGGGATGTTGGGAGGGTGGGTCAAATTTCGCATGAAGTGTAGATTCCTCGAGAAATGCTTCCCAGCTTTAAAGTCTGTGGGGTTAAAGAAGAAGCTCTCCAATATCTCTCAGTTTGGTAATGAATCCCTCCACAAGTAATGGGAATGGTTCAAGAGGCAATTGGAAAGCTGTCTATATCATCCATTCAAGGATGGGGATTTAGTCAGTTATTTCTTCGAAGGGTTGTGTGATGATAACATGCGTATGGTGAAGGTTACTTGAAATGGTTCAGTCGCTAACAAGATCCCAAGAGAGGCAATAACACATTTCAAAGGGATGGTAAATGGTACAATGGAGTTGTGTACCAGATCAATGGTGAAAGTCGTAGACGAGTCATCCCATTCTCCAAATTTAAAGGAGCAACTCCGAGCTCTTGCTTCTATGATGAAATATTTCATGAAAGGGAGGGTTTAACATGTCAAAGTGTGGCATTGACAGCCTTGATCATCACACTGATGTTTGCCCGTAAGTGGTGGAAGATCTGGAGGAAGTTAAGGTGTTGGATTTCAACAATGGAAGAAATAGGCCACAGTTCGGTACAGGGCAACAATAAGGGTTCCGTGGGAACCAAGGAGATTAAAGGTATGATCCCTACCTGAACACCTTCAACTCGAGGTATTGCGATCACCCCAAATTTCATTGGCGCAAGGATAACCAGGTGCAAGGGCACAACCGAGGGAAGGGCTCTACCTCAACCCTATCTGATGAGGGAAGGGCTTTCCAAAAACAAAGCCTCACTCTACAATTCAAATTGAGAAAAATCCTTGAAGAAATCTCTTAATTGGCTAAAAAGTAAGATGTCTTCGGGGAGCGCACAAGTCGTGAGACTGAAGATCTCAAGGCTAGGGAATTTTCACACATAAAAATCTTGAAATTGAAGTTTAAAAACTTACCACCTCGGTGATCCGACTTGAAACCAAAGAGTATAGAAAGCTTTCTTCCCAACAGGAGATCAATTCGAGGAAAGTGAACGTTTTAACGCTAAGAAGCAGGAAGCAAGAGTGCAAGCCCGAGAAGGAGATATTACAAGAGAATACTTTATTGTGGAGAGTAAAAAATAAAATTGGAGGAGCAATAATTGGTTGTGGAGGAAGAACCCATCAAGGAACATCCAACACCATATGCGAGGGTGAATCTTCCACCACCTTTCCCTGGTGCGCTTAAGGGAAGGCCAAAGGTAACAACCAATGATGAGCACACTCGTAGAATCTTCTAAAAGGTGGAGGTTAGCTTTCCACTCTTGGACTTGATTGATAATGTGCCTTCTTATGCTAAATTTTTGAAAGCTGCATACACAAAAATATAAACAAACCACTTAGATAGTTAGAAAATTTTAAATTAGGAGGAGTTGCTACTCTATATCATAGAAATTTGCCCAAAAAAGTGATGAGCCTGTCATGTTTTTAATTCCTTTTAATTTAGGTGGTAAATTGGTGAAGAAAACTATGATTGATCTAGAAGCCTCTATTAATGTCATCACTTCTTATATTTATGAGAAACTAGAAATAAGTGAACTTAGAGAAACTAGGGTAATTATCCTAATGGCTTATAACCCTCAAGCTAGTCCTCGGGGTCAAGTAAAGGATGAGATGGTCTGAGTGGGTAACTTTGTGTTTCTGGTGGACTTCTATGTCCTTAATGTTGCACACGATGGTGGTGCTCCCTCAACTTTATTAGGGATACCATTTCTTAAAACATCATGGACAAATATTGATATTCATTAGGGAAAACTAACTTTAGAGGATGATATTGATAGGGTACATTTTGATATTTACAAATCTAATCATGATTGACCTAATCTTTCTCTTGTATTAAAATGCATTACCATATGTTAGGAACTTCCTCAACGAGATGAAGCTTTTGCTGATATTGATGGAGATTACCTAGTTGATGAGATTTTTTAAGACTATGTGAGTGATGAAAGAGATCACACTTTCCACTTCAATTGTGATGATCACGTCGATGAAACTTGTGTTTTGGATGATTTTAGTGATAGTTTATCTATCTTGGATTGGTTTTCTATGCTAACTAACATGCAGCGGTTAGTAAAGAGTGGTGAGGACGTAAAACACTCTCGACCACCTCCTAAACCAAAGCACATGGATAAGGACTCGACATTGGCTAGGAATGGATATTCTCACTTCTTGGCAAACAAAGTGCTTAAAGGTAAAGATGACACCTTGGAGACCTATTCACAAGGATTTCATCTTGGGTGGAGTTGCCGATGGCGACTCCGAAGACCCAATGGTAGGTTCCTTCAACTGAAATGCATGAAAAAGAAATAAGTCCTGATGACGACAATAACAATAGGTGGTCTTTCTTTCTTTTTTTTGATATATTTGTAGCAGATAGATTTTACATGTTTTTGTGTGAAACAAAGGATCATGTGATGAAATTTTGTTGTTCGATAATTTTTTTGTCCAAATCTCATGTTTTTTGGTGTGAGAAATAGGATTTGTTAGGTGACAAAGTTCTTTGGAAGTGAGGAAAAAAGAGCAATATTTACAGATGTAGCCTCATGTAAACTCCTTTTGCACAAGGGGTGCCTTGTGCTAATAGGCCCTGGAAAGAGCTATATTGACATGGTTAGCACGAGGGTAGCCTCGTGTCAAGCCTCGTGTGCTGTGATTTTTGGGCCAAAAATCCAGA
>JAULKK010270222.1:0-15074 GCA_032355705.1 Rubia peregrina
GATTTCCTTCTTGAGGAGGGATGCTATGGTTCCTCTTGTTCCTACCTCAATTGGAGCACTTGATGCAGCCATTTTTTTGCTTCTGGGAATGAAGTTGTTTCTGTACTTAATTGGTGCTTTTTTCTTTGCTTAGAAACAAGGCATGCTTTATGCAAAGTGGACAGCATGAGTTTCATCATTTGTGAAATGGAAAGGTGGAATTTGCTAATGATATATGTTTGGTACCAAAGCATCACGGGTTTTCTTGTAGCTTTTTTTCTCCTCCTTTTGACTTTCTTGATGATCATGCAAGTTTTTGCATTGAATTATCAGTGATGGTAGTTACATGTTTGTTTTTTGGGAGTGTTAAATATGTTTATTTTTGGGTTTGTGGGTATAAATCCTTAATTAAAATTAGGGTTAAATGCTTAGATGATCTTGAGCTGATAAAAAAGTGTAAATATAACCTCCAAAATGCTCGTATACCCACCAATGGAAACTGGCATTGACCACAATTTTTTTGACATTGACTTACAATGAAAAGATCAAAATAACCCTAATTACATTTCTAAATTTAAGCTGACAGTTTTACCCTTGAACTTTTCTACCATCACTCCTAAACCCTAACCCACCTCTCCACCACGCCACCACTATGCCACCAAAGCACCACCACCCAAACCAAGTTCACCTTGAGCCACCGTTGCGCCAACGCCGCACCATCGCCCCAATCCCCAGCCTCCGTTGTGCCACCACCCTAAACTCAGCTTATCGTTGCACCACCACCGCAAACCCAGCTCGCCGATGCACCATCGCCGTACCACCACCCTAAGCCTGTAGATCCATCACCACCCCAGTGGGGAGAACCATATCTGAAACTCTTCTGCATATGGTATCCTGGTATGTTCTCATCCAAACAAACTGCAATTAACACTCAGTGTAGTCAACTCGCCGACCAAATGTAACCGGGAATAGGGAGAGGTTACTTATGGGGAAATATCGGTGTCTGCTAGTGAATGTAGGGAGGATAATGAGATTGAAGGCGACGGGAGGGAAGAATGACGGAGAAAAAGATTGGTGTTTGGGGTGGTAGGGAGATGAAGAGAAGAACAACCGTAGATAAAAGAACATTCTTCGGAGAGAATAAGGCCCGTGAGAGTAGGATTTCAGGCGATGGATGGCAATCAAGACCACAAATATTGGGGGAATAAGAGGAGTACAGAGTTTTCAGATATGGGAAAGAAGACTTGGGGTAGAAAGGGAAACAGAACAGTGCATATATAACCCTACATAATTCACATAAGTGCAAATATAACCATAGATATTTAATATAAGTGCAAATGTACCAATTCCAATAGATTTAGGCTGAAATTTAGTAAAAAGATCATTTTACCCCTATGTAAAAAATACAAAAAACATTAAAATTACCTTCACACCCCCTGAAGTTCTAATCGTCTTCCTCTTTCATGTTTTTCTTTTCTTTCTCCACGCATTCCAACTCCGATCTCCTATCCCTCCAGTCCAACTTCGACGATAGCAGCGATGACATCATTCAACTCAACGACCACCTTCTCTGCATCCTCTCCCTCCCTTCGCCACGCCCCTTCTTTGTCGTCTTCTTCGGCGTGAAACAGCTCCACTCCAAAATGGACCTCAATCTCAAATCCCTCAAATTCAAATTCCCCCTCGAGATATCCAACTCAACCATCACCTCCTCCGTTGTATCCTCTCTCTCTCTCCTGATATCACGCACTTTCTCCTTCGTCGCCTTCTTCGACACGAAGCACCTCCACTCCAAAATGGAGCTCAATATCCAATCCCTCAAATCCAAGTTCTCCCTTGTCTTGAAGTCATTCCTCGAAAACAACGTGGAGGAACCTTGATTGCTACCAGATGGGTTGGGTTAGGTGGTGGCGAGCAACGGGTAGCGCCATGTAGGCTGCGTGGTGGCGAGCGGCGTGCGGGTGAGCTTGAATAGGTGGCGTTGAGGGGGTTTTATACATCTATTTAGGTTTTGACGAGGTCGGGATGGGGCAGGGTGGAGCTTTGTAGCGAGGGTGGGGGGGCTTGAGCACAGTGGTGGTGGTAGGGGCTAGTTGGAGGGCGTGGTGGTGGTGGCTGGATGGAGACGGGAGGGGTAGGTGGTGGGTGGGGTATTTTCAGGCGAGACGAGAAGGTGGTGGGTGGGGTATTTTCAGGCGAGACGAGAAGGTGGTGGGTGGGGTGTTAGGGGCGAGAAGGTACTGGTTGGGTGGCGACTTTAGTTTGTTTTCTGGCACTATGACGGTGGTGGTGACCCAATCAAAGATGACATAGTCAGAGTGGCGGCAGCGTGGCAGCAAGATGTTGGAGCAATGGTGGTGGTGGCAGAGCAACGATGGGGCAAATGGCATTTTTGTCTTTCAAAATTTTCTATTAGGTTGAAAGAGCATTTTGGTCATTTCCGGTCGGTCAGTGGCCATAAATGGTCAGTCAATGCTGAAATATAGTCTTTGTGGTTATATTTGCACTTTTGTAAAGTAGTTAGGGTTGTTTTTGTATTTCGAATTATTTCAGCGTTATATGTGCACTTACTGAAGTATACATGGTTATATTTGTATTTATCCCAAAGGAAAATTAAATTCATTCATTTTATATTTAAAATTGTAAGGATATTTTGGTCTTTTCATATAAAAATGGCACATGAGTATGTTGACCGATACTTCCGATGAGAACGGGATTATATTAGCACAAAAATTTGGGGTTATATTTGCACAAAAAATTGGGATTATATTTGCACTTATGAAGAGCGGGTGAGAGTTACATAAGCACATTATTCCTAAAATTAACTTGACATTTTTACTGTTTTCGGTGACTGCTTGTTTTAACGTGAGGCTGAGTTTTAAAAAAAGACGATTTATTAAATTAATGAAACAATTATTGTACTGTTTAGCTTAAATATTTTAATTTTTAATAGTGTACATTATAAGATAACATCTAATACAATATATTTAAACGTAAAAAATACAAGATATATTGTATAGAAAGTATAATATTTAAGTTTAAAAACTAATAATTAAATTAAACGTACAATATTTAAACTAAAAATACAGTAATTTATGCATAGATTAAAAGAGGACCTTCTTTTAACATATTCATGATTTATTTCTGGAGATTAATCAGTGTAGACAAAACCCAATCCCATTAATGTTGCTAGCTCTTCAATCTTCATACTCCATCTGGTTCTTTATTTATGTCCCCTCTTTTTTGACATTTTCTCAAGACATATTTGATCATCGATAATTTTACTTGTATCTAATAACAAATAATAAAATTTAATTTTCAGAAACTACACGTTACGGAGAATCCAAAGACATCTCACATGATGTCTGTTATTGTATATAACAAAAGTTATCGATGGTCAAACATAGTATAGAAAAATTGCGATCAAACAAGTACATAAACAGGGACCAGAGGGAGTATTAGTCTGCAACAGCTGTTAATTATAGGCCATTCAAGCAAGAACGAAAGCCAAGATGTGCGGTATAATTTGGCCTTTGGAGAATCATTATAAGTTGCAAACTGGCACACTTACTTTTTGGTAAACATTAATACTCAGATTTCTAACATTGATTTCAAAAAATTTCAAGATATATTTGACCATCAATAATTTTAATCGCATACAATAATGGATGTCATGTGATGTGTCTTTGAATTCTCCGTAATTTTTAAAAAGTAAAATAATATAATCCATTAGTGTATGAAATTAAAGTTATCGGTGGGTATTATTAAGAAATCAGAGTGGGTATTATTTTCCAACTAATGATTAGCATTTGGGGAATGCTTTAGATTTGTGGTCCTTGTGTTCTCTCTTTGTATTTTACTTTAATGTTGTTGTTTTAAGAGTAAATGCCACTTTTAAGCCGGAGGCACTCCTTCCGCCCCATTTCAAATTTACTTTTCAACTTTTAATACTTCCTCTGTTTTCTTTTTATTGGCACACTTACCTAATTGAGATGTTTTCTTTTAAATGACACTTTTCATTTTTAGCAAGATTCCTTCAATTTCATCCACTCATTCTACTTTTTACTTTCTACATTCAATTTCATCCACTCATTTTCCTCACCTAAATCCAAGCACCTAAAGCTATGGTGTCAATAAAAAGAAAACAGAGGGAGTAGTATAAATGAATATTTAATTTTAATTAATTTTTTTATATTTTTGACAAGATTCTTTCAATTTCATCCACTCGTTTTACTTTTTACTTTCTACATTCAATTTCATTCATTCATTTTCTTCACTTAAATTCAAACATCTAAATTTATGGGGTCATAGAAAAACGTAGGGAGTACTAATTTTACTAACGAAGGTATGCATTGACATTTTCCGAGAGTACTATTTTTTTTTTACTAACGAACGTACTTATGCATTGACATTTTATTTGATTTTTTTTATTGATTGGGTAGGAAATGCGAGGCGCATTGTCAAAGTCTTTGGTCCTCTTGCACCTTCAACGGCCAACATAAATTGCGATTGGGCCTTTTGACTTTTATTTTTTCAAAAGGGGTTTTTGACTTCGATAAAATCGATGATTATATTATTATCTTTATTTTTTTTTCACATTTTACCACTAAGTGATTTGTCAACCATGAATATAGTTCTCTCAACAACCTATATGTTAACAATCATTTTCCACATAAACATTTGCATAAATTATTTAAAAAATTAATGTTTAAACTGTAAATTTGAATCAAGATAAAATTTTGTGGTTGTATTAATCGAGTCATAAAATTATAACTACTGCACGTTGAAAAATAAATTTTTAACATTGCAACTAAAACTTTTTACCCTAATGATAATTCTAATTCAACCTCATATTTTCCATATGCTAATGGAAAGATGGTATTTCCCAAGATTTTTTCAATATTATAAATCTTATTTTTCATAATTAAATAAATAAAATAATAATACTTTATTTCAATAGGAAGCATTGATTATATTAGTTTATCTTTGCACCATTAATATCTTAAATTAAATTGTTCTTAATTCTATATAGCATAAAGTTTTGATGTTCTAAATGTGTATGTTATAATAAATTTTACCTAATCTCACATTTTCATAATTTTTTACTAATCAATAATATTATGCCAATAGTAACAAATGCATTGAATATATAAGATCATGGATAACTGTATATATAACCAATTGATTTTAAGATTGAAGTTCATAGTTCTTACATGGTATCAAATCTCAGGTTAGGTTATTCGGTCGATGTTGGGATCCCCATATAATTTAGCTTGATATTGGATCGTTGAGTGTTTCCACATTTACACGTAAGAGAGCGTGTTAAAATATTCTAAAACTGGTTCCTTAAAATACTAAATCACTAATATATAAGGTGGTAAGTCACCTCTACTTAGTACCTATTGGTTTTAATGTAGAAGCTCAAAATACCTTGAAAATTTAACATGGTATCAGAGCCAGGTTGGCCTGATCGGTTATGAGTTTGACAGGGCGTAGAAGGCACTCAGTCCTTCGGATTTTCAAGGGTTACCGGGGGTGCACCGAACACCACGATGTGATTGATTGATAATCAGTCTCACATTAGTGGTTGCCAAAGGAATTTCTTAGTACATATTGTGGGTCACCTCTACAGTACTATTTAGTTTTAGGATAGAAACCCATAATTCTGACATGGTATTAGAACCCAAGGTTGGCCTAATCGGCCTAGTGGACGTGTATTCCCATTTATAGGCACGTAATCCCTTTTTATCCACATTTGCGAGATGAATAATATTGTTGCACTTGAGGGAGCAAGTTGAGAGTCCCACATTGGTGGTTGACAAATCAATTACTTAGTATATAAAATCAAGGGTCACCTCTACATAGAACCAATTGGTGTTATGATAGAAAACCATGATTCTTACATGGTATCATAGCCCGTGTTGGGTTATTCTGCCGATGTTGGGATCCCCATTTAATCGGGCCACATATATTGGATCGTGAAGTGTTTTCACATTTGCACGTGAGGGAGCATGTTAAAATATTCTCACATCATTTCCTTAAAAACTAAATGTATCATATATAAGTTCTTGAGTCGCTCCCATTAAGCACCAATTAGTTTTAAAATAAAAGTCCAAGACACCTTGAAAATTTAAGTTAGGTATCGGCCATTTCAATTAGTTAGTTTGACCAATTAATTTTATTGACGATTTCATTTATTTGTTTAATTTCGTAAACTGTATTATAAATAGTGATTATTTGTTATTTTTTATACAAAATCATATTATTTGTACTAAAAAGTAAAAGACAATAAAAAAATAACTCTCACTCATCTTTATTTTAGTTTTAAAAACTGATTTTGCAGTCATCCCAAAAGACAATTGTAAAACATTATTTACTCATTATTTTGTTTAATTGAATAAAAAGTCAACAGTTAAAACCAACTCAAAAGACGTTAATGAAATAGGTTAAATAAATTAAGAGTAAAGAAGTATTCCAGTCGTTTCACTGTGTTTGGAACCGTAACTTTAGGTGGTATTTTTTAGACTGAAATGTGTGGAGAGAATTGAGTGGACGTTTGGTTGGGGTGAATCAGGAAAGAGAAAGAAAATCAGAGATATTAATTCCTTTAGGGGTGTTTGGTTGGGGTGAATCACGAAAGGGAATCATATGTCTTGATTCCCTTAGTTAGTGTTTAATTTGTCTTTTTTTATCATTCTCATTTCTAGTTTTACAATTTTCCTAATTGGAGGTAACGTGATTCTCTGTTCTGAGACTAGGATTCTATTTCCCTCCTCTTTGCAGCCTTCCACTAATGTTCCATTTTTCTCTTTGTTTTCTCAACTCCAATGAATAATAATTATATTATTTATAATAAATATAGTATTTTATATAAATACTATTATTTTATACTTATATAATATATAGTAATATTATATTTTAACTTGATTAAATTTAAGACAAAAAATTAATTTCATGATAAAAAATAATTTTATAATTTTACTTTTTGAATATTGTTATATTATGGAGGTCAGTCAAACAAATTGAATAATTTACCGTTATCTTACCCAAATGAAAAGACAATACGTGAAGTTTTAATTTGGTTCTAATGCTTTTGATGGATGTGGTGATATATTGGTGTAATATACTTTTCGATGTTGAATATACAATGTTTGATTTATAAAATATAACTATTTTATTAGAAAAATATATATGTTGATAGATACAATGTAATATTTTGGATTTGCATCAATTTTATGTTTTTTTAAATAATATCCTCTAGATGTCCATTTTTAACAGATTTACGTATGTGATTTTTTTAACATCATTATTAGCACATTTTTATAAAAAATGAACTTCATATTTTTATATCAATTTGTCGCATGTGATATGAAATCGTAAAAAATGTAAATATGACGGTATCTAAATAAAATATTTACGACAAATTATAAATATATTTACATTTTTTAATCACATACAACATATTAATAAATTAAAGATGGTGAACTACATATTTTATATTAAATATTTTTTAATTAATTAGCTATGACAATAATTCATGAGATACTTTTATATTTTTAGCAGATTTGATAATGTGAAATAATTTATACTTACGTATTATGATATTTTATAAATAATGTTAGAAATTAATATTTTTCCCTAGTGTGAACCAAACAGTAACAAAGGGAATGAGAAAAAAATTGATTCCTTTCCACAATTGAACCAAACAGATTTTAAAAAAATAGGGTTATTCTTTTCCTTTCCCTTTCCTGATTCATTTCCCTTTCCCCGTTTCAACCAAACAACCCCTTAGTGTTTGGTTTGGCTTCTTTAATCATTCCCTTTCCCCATTTAATTTTACAATTTAAATAATGTGATTCTCGGTATTACCCAGAGACTGAGATTCCTCTTCCCTCCTCTTTGTAGCCTTCCACTAGTCTTCCATTTTCTTCTTTGTTTTCTCAACTTCATAACAAGACTATACTTTATATTTATTATCAAAATAAAATTACAAAATTATGATTATGCTTTCAATTAAAATATTATTTTTTGTATTGTATATATTTCAAATTTAAATGAAACTATAATTTTTATATGAACTCTATTTTAAGCAAAAAAAATATTTTTAACTTAATAAAATGAATAATAATTATATTATTTTATAATAAATATATTATTTTATAATTATATAATAGAATAGTAATGTTATAGTCTAACTTAATTAAATTTAAGACAAAAAATTTAATTTCATACGTTAAAAATAATATAATTTTACTTTTCAATTGTACATGGAAAATATTAATAAAATAATATTTCTATAATTTCATAAAAATAATATTTTTCATAAATATTATTATATTATAGAGTTCAACCAAACAAATTGAATATTTTACTGCCGTCCTAAACAAATGAAAAGCAAATAAGTGAAGTTTTAATTTGGTTCTGATGCTTTTGATGGAGGTGGTGATGTATAGGTGTAATATGGTTCTCGATGTTGAATAATCAAATTTTATCTATAAAATATAATTATTTTATTAGAAAAATATTTATGTATAGATGGATATAATACAATATGTAATATTTTGGATTTGCATCGATTTTATGTTTTTTAATAATATCTCCTATATTTCCATTTTAAAATATTTACGTATGTGATTTTTTAACATCATTATTTGCAGAACTGCATATTTTTCAATCAATCTGTCGCATGTGATATGATATATAGGTGGCATGTCCATAAACTTATGGACATGTTGCTTATTTTTACCTTATACACTGCATTTGTTAAATTACATACTACCTCCGTCCCACTTTAAAGTTCCTAATTTCTTTTTGCACAAACTTTAAGATAAGTATATGTGGTATCTTTTTAATGGGTGATGAGAGTGAACCTACATAGATCAAATGAAAGGAAGAGTTATGAGCACATATTTATGGCTAACTGTAGAAAATTTAAAATTAGGAAGTTTGTAGTGGGACCTCCCAAAAAGGAAAATAGGAAGTTTATTGTGGGACGGATGGAGTATTATATTTTGAAAATATTTTTTATATTGCATATTTTTATATTTTCACATTCAAATACATATTATTACTTGTTTTAGCTTTTAAAATACAATATTTAAATTTTATTTAAAAATACAATATTTAAAATAAATAAAAAACCACCGTGGACTGTCCATAAACTTATGGAAATACCGCATTTCCTGAGACTTTCTCATAAAAGAATATGTAAAGACCATATGTAAATAAAATATTTACTACAAATTATAAATATATTTAAAAATATTTAATCACATACAACATATTAATAAATTAAAGATGATGAACTACATATTTATATTAAATATTTTTATATGAACTAGATATGACCATAATTCATGAAATACTTTTATATTTTTAGCAAATTTGATAATGTGAAATAATTTACATTTATGTATAATACTTTATAAATAATGCTAAAAATTAAAATTTGTTTCCTTAGTGTGAACCAAACATTAACAAAGGGAATGAGAAAAGAATTTGATTCTCTTTCTACAATTGAACAAAACAGACTTTTAAAAATAGGGTTATTCCTTTCCTTTCTTTTTCGCTCCCTTTCCTGATTCCTTTCCCTTTCCCCATTTGAACCAAACGACCCTTGAGTGAAAAGAGTAAAAAGTTTAATAGTGGTTGAAAATGATTAACTTTTTTCCATAAAAGAAAAGGCTGACAAACATAGTGAAATCAAGGGAGTAAGACACAACCACATGCTTAAAATATTCAAGTAAGAACGCTCCTCTTTGTCAAGGTAGTTAATTTCAAGATATCTTGGTCTTCCATATTAAAACCAATTGATATTAAGTGTAGGTGACCCAAAATCTTATATATTAGTTATTATCCATCTATGAAACTGAAGTGGGAGCTATGCCCTGGATAGAGTGTGGAAGTACGTCAAATGGAGAATCTGTTGCTATAATGCTCAACGGTAGTATCTTCGGAGACTGCAACATTTCATCTTTTCGGAACTCAATTTCCCATCATGTCCTCAAGCACGTAGCTTCCTCTAGCATATGGACCTTCCTAGTTGGGTGTCAATTTTCCTTCTTTCTCTTGTCGGCTCTTCTCGTTTATTCTCATGACCAACTCTCCTGGAGTGAACCGAGTTTTTTGTACCCTTCTATTATGGTGTTTTTTCATATTCTTCTTCACTTTGTCTTGGTGCAGATTGAACCTTTCTCATTTCTCTTCTATCATATCCAGGTATGTGCGGACTTCCTCGCCATTTTGACCTTCTTCTGATTATTTTTTTATAGAGGTTGAGTAAGCTTATCTCGGTAAGTAGGACTACTTCCATCCCATGGACTAGGTTGAATAGGGTTTTCCTAATGGCCACTCTTTCCATTGCTTGATATGACCATAACACACTAGGTAGCTCGTATATCCAATTTCCTCCAGTCCCCTACCAAACGAGCTCTTATTCCATTAACGATCGTCTGATTAGTGAACTAAATCTGGTCGTTGGATTGAGGGTGGTACGCCGAAGTGAATTTTTTTCTGAATGCTCAAGTCTTCACAACACTTTGTAAAGGGGTTGTGAAAATTTGCCTCTTATTGTCAGTAATAAAAGTTCTAGGTATCCCGTACCTACTCAGCATTCTGGTTTTGTTCCCTTGGAACTTGCATCAAGGTATAGCTTTTGAAATTCTTAAAATCTGCTGAACCAATTCCAAATATCTCTGAAGGTTCATTTCCCATGCCTCGCACTCCCCCTTGAATTTTTGAACAACTATATGTGAGTCACTAAATATCTCCAATTTCTGAACGGCCAACTATTGGCCAATTTTTAGCTTGTGATCAAAGCCTCATACTTTGCTTCATTATTAGTAGTTTGGAAGTCAAAATTAAGGCATGTGGAAAATATTCTTCGTCTGGGCTAGTCAAAAGGACCCATGACCCATTTCCTCCAGCGTGGGATGATCTATTAACGTGTAGTTATCATTTTTAATCATCTTTGACTCTTCAAGTAGGGTTTTCGTTGTTTCTACGATGAAATATTCTGGAGTTTGGCCTTTAACAGATGTTTTGAGATTGTACTATATGTCGCGCTCCCGTAGTTCGACCTCCTATTTCATCATTCTACCCAATGCTTCAGGTTTAAGGAGTACCTGTCAGATCAGATGGTGGTGAGTAGTACACCTGTGCAGGCTTACAAATATGGTTGCAAGCGTTGAGCTATTTATACCAATGCCAGGATCAATCATTACAGTGTTGTATATCGTGCCTCTAGCCCCTGCAAGGCTCTACTAATGGAGTAGATGTGGTGCTGATAGCGTTCTTTGATCAGAACCCCACTAATGGATTTTTTATACTGATATGTGTAAGAAACGTAGATCTCCTTTCTCTAGTTTCATAAGTGTTGGTAAGTAGTGAAGGTGTTCCTTTAACTGGTAAAGGGAATTTTCACTCTTTTGTCATCTCAAACTTTTTTTCCTTCTTCAATATTCGCTAGAGGAAAGATGTTTTTTTTCTTCTTTTGATAAAAATTGGCTCAGGGTGATTAAGGAACATGTGAGGCGTTGAACGTCTTTAGCCGATTTGGGTAATTGCAGTTTGAGGATTGCATCTACCTTCTCAGGGTTGACATTTATCCCTCTATTGGATACCATGGAGCCTAAGAATCTCCCATCCTCCACTCCAATGGTGCATTATGACAGGTTGATATTTAAATTGGTGTTTCCAAGACATCCTTGTGGAAGTCGTAATAGCCTCTCGATACCCTCCTTCTTGGGTTTCCCGGCATCGGCTTTGGAGACTGGAGAAAGTGTCGGTTAACAGATGATATGTGTGCCCTGGAATGGGATAGTGGGTTAGATCCTAAATTTGGAGGTTTTTCATGGTCATGAGGTTTGTTCCACTTCTTGTGGTAATGTTATCAATCTCTTTCTTGCATTTGGTTGCTTCCTCCTCCTTGGTGTATCTTTCCACGTTGTTCTTTCGTACAAGTTGTTGAATGGTCACTGGGGGATTGGAACCAACTCTTTCGTACAATTTGGTATCATGCATACCATTCTTGTATCTGGACATAAACATTTTTTATTTCTCCAGTCCATGACCTCCAAACTTTCCTCAGTGTAACACCAATAAAAGGTTCAAATTAACTTATTATGATTTTGGCGTAGGTTGACCAGATTTGTCATAGTCTTGGTGAACTTCCTCGGATGATAAAAATGAGTTAATGGGCTTCGACCAAAGGTGTGGAAATCGGCAAATTATTTTTCTAGGTAGAGACTCAAATAACTTTAGGGCCTTTCCAATAATTCAATAACCTAATGGTATGTTATTAAAATTTGAATGGGATTTGTCTCCTCGTCATAGGTGGGAAAATTGCTTGGTAGCTTTTGCACAGGGTCCCAGGGCGTTGAAGGGTTATAGCGAGATCTATCCGGCAATCGCCTTATGTAGGGATGAAATCTATTAGACTCATAATATTGACAAAATATTGTAAAATGTATTTCTTGTCAATGCATTATTGACCAAATTTAAAAAGATATATTTAAATAACTAAAAAGATGATGAACAAAAATACTACTCTCTCTGTCCCAGCTGAACTTGTACTTTTGCTTTTTAAACACTATTCTCTATCATAATTTGACCGCATATCTGAATTGATACATGAACAACAATACAATCGTATATGATATTTTTCCATTTGTCGCAAGAATGTCATATTTTTATCAACTTTTTATTTATCATTTTTATACGTAGATAAACATATTAAAAGATAAACATGTTTCTTCAGCAGCGTGCTAAAAGCAAGAGTGAAATTTTGGTTGGGACCGAGGGAGTACTTTACTCCCTCCATTTTTAACATTGGCACACTTACTAAAAATGGCTATTTTTTTGGTTGGCACCCCTGCAGCAGAGCCCAAAAAGGAAAGGGACAGATTTAAATTTGACCATTTTATCCTCATACCTTTTCACAATTTACCTCAAATATGTTCCAATTTTCAAACATTACATAATTAACCCATTAGATAACCCAAGCCTGACATTAAACTTTTCCTCCTTATTTTGTAGACCGGGTAACCCATCCCAGCCCAGATTAGATCCACATTTGAATCATTCAGCTTTTTCAACCCAGAGATGAATAAAGAAGAGGAGACCAAGATATGAAAACCCTAATCCAAGAAAATAATACTAATATGACCCTGTACATTGGCTCCGTTCTCAAACCCTCTGTCCATACCGGTCAATCGATACCCTTTGTAGCCTAGTCCTTCACAGCCTTTTAATTCTCCGGCCTCCTCCCAATCCCCATCGCTCACTGCCTTGTCTCCGCTCACCCCACCGTGTCTCCGCCGCTCACCCCACCACTGAACTTCGTGTCTCCACCGCTCACCCCACCTCCGTTTCTCCCCACGCCGACCGACCCAAAGGTCGCCGGTTCTAAAAACCTAGTGATAATTCTACCGGTGAATCCAAACCCTGTTCAATTTTGATCCTCACATCGACAACACCTACGTTGACAAGACGGAATGCCCTGAAAATGATGGTATTTTCTCCAACTCAGCTGACGGCGTCGGTCGGCTGCGGTGGAAATTATCGCTGGAATAACAAGCGCCGACATCCTAGTCGGAGATGGTACATGTTAGAGCATTGGGGCCACGACCGGTTTCAAAAGCTTCTGACATGAGGCCAAGCTCCATTAAAACGAGGTGGGTCAGGTCCGAGTGTCGAGATTTCATGGATGTTGAGGGTGGCCTTGCATCTCCGACACGTGCGAATCCGAAAATGAGGTAGAGTACGACCTGATCGACGATGCTGCATTTGGGACACCACAGCCAGAGAGGGAGAATCAGCATAATGCCTCAGAATCACCTAAGTTTTTGTACGAATTGAACGGGGTGACAATCGACTTGTCAGAGGTAAAGTTTTATGTTAGCTTTGTACATTTTAAAATTTGATTATAGTGTTACTAATCATTTCAACCTTGTGATATTAGGGTTAACCTTTTATTCTGTGAATCCATGAGTTAATGTTAATTTGTTCCTATTTCGTGTTCCTTTCATCTTGATTTAATTCAGTTGTTGGTTCTGGACTCCTTTCAGGTGCATCCTTGTGTTCACAAGTTGCTATTAAGTCAAAATTGAAGTGACGAATATGGCAAATTGCCTCCTGCAACATTAATGCACATGTGGAAGATTTGATTTCCTCTATGGGTATGATATTCAAGCTCAAAACTGTTATTTTGGCAAACAAATTCGTTGACAAAATGTGTGTTTCGAAGGTTTAACTATGAGTGGACTGCCTCTGGGTGAAATGTCTGTATATGTGTTCATTTTGTCTGATTTTTGTGGTTGTTCAGTTTTTGTATGTGTTATTTTTTAGGCTGTGTGGCTGTGCTTTTATGTATGTGCTCTTTCTCCGTATTGTGAGTGGCTATTCTGTTCGGCCTGTACGTGTATTGGCTGTCTTTTCACACCTAGTTTGTAACGTCGATATCTGACTTGCAGCCAAAGAAAAGTTGAAACTAATGTTTTCATTACAGAGACGGTTGGATAGCAAACACACTAACAAAACCTAGCATAGTGTTTGCATCCTATGGGCAGCCCTACCCCTATCCAACCACAATGAAAAACAAAATGCAATAGAAAACTCCTTGCTATCCCATAACTTGCTGAATAATGTACTCAAGAACCCTAGCTTTGTTTACTTCTATCAAGTGTCATAAGCCCTTCCTAACCACTTTTGTGTCAACCTCTATGTCACTTGGTAACATACATTATAGTTGGAGTGCGTCTTTCTTCATATGTGGTAGCTTGTAACGGTTAGATCCCTTGCATTTGATTATCTCAACCATGACACATTGTAGTGTTAGAAATACTTTGTTAAGTTTTTGTGTCTCTAAATTTTCAAAGGATGCTTCTGTGGCTGAGATTAGTTGATCCAATGTGCAGGATTTTTACTTGTGTTGCAAACTTTGTATTGAGTTAAAAATACCCAAATCTAAGACATTCAAATCCGGAATTCTTGGTGGCTGAAACCCTAGTCTTATGTTGAAACCGTCTGAACTTGCAGCCAATCTAAATTCAGCATCATCATCACATATATGAGGTCTTGCATTGTCCTGTTGAATT